>JAJEJO010001146.1:82101-265798 GCA_020662805.1 Glaucomys volans | reverse complement strand
AATGTATTATTCTAATAACAATAAATATTTGGATGGCTTCAATTTTTATTATTATGAATAGCACAGTTATGAAAAATTGCATGAATATTTTGGTGCATGGTGTGGAGACTTTATACCCATGAATGTAATTAATTTGTCAAGTCTAGAGGATGTTGCCAGAGTTCTGTCTCCAAATGTGTGTATGCGAGTTACTAACATTCCATAACCTCATTCACACTTCACCATTTGGGAGCAGGGAAAGTATCTAGTGGTTTTAATTTACTTTTCCTTGTTGATTAAGAAAACTGATTACTTTTTAATATATTTTGGGGGCATTGGGTGAACTTGTTAATGAAGCTTCTGTTAAAGACATTTCCTCATTTTTAAAAACTGGGTTGTATTTCTAATGAATCTTTAGAGGTTCTTTTGAAGTTTTGGTTTGATGTGTATTATAAATACTACCCGTTCTATCTTTTCTGCTTCACATACTCTGATTTTTATGGAATATAAATGATTGTTTTGAATATAGTAAAATTTTAAAGCTTTTATTCTTACTGTCTTTTTAAATAAATTATTCTTATCAGAAGGTCATAAATATAATTTCCTATGCTATTTTTAGAAACCTTATCATTTCACCTTCACTTGTGGATTGAAAAACCATTTGGGATTGGTTTTGTGTATGATGTGAGATGACTCCAGATTATTCTATTATTTTGTTAAGTCATCGTTATATAATAAAATGGATCATCTTTTCTCCACTGTTCTATGCTACTTCTGTTTCTAAACTGATTTTAAATATCCTCATCCACTGATTTCTCACTGGAAATCCATCAGAAATTTACTGATCACATTTGTTTGTATCTAGTTGACTTATTTCACTGACATTTTGTGGGAAGTGAAATGAAAATACTGTGCGTTCTGCTGTAGTGATAGAGTAACTTTTTGTTACCACCATTTTAAATGCTATTTTATTAGTTTTTGTTTATTATTAGTTTTTGTTTTATTTTATTTTATTTTCAGCTGCCAATTGTTCATTTCTGGAACTAGAAAGCTGACAGAGATATGACTGTGGACTTTGTATTATGCAACTTCTCTAAACTCAATTATTAGTTCTGGGAGTAATTTGTACAATCCATGGAATTTTCTACAAAAGTCAAATGTGTCATACACAATTTAAGGCCATTTTATTTCTTCATTTTTAATGTATTTCCATTCATGTATTTGCTTCTCTCATTGCACTTCTAATAGAAGCTGTATTGGACATGCTTACTATGTAAGTCAACTTTTCATCACCATGACCAAAATACCCCACAAGAACTTAGAGGAGAAATGTTTATTTGGGGCTCATTATTTCAGAAGTTTGGCCCATGGTTAGTCTGCTCCATTGCTTTAAGCCTGAAGTGGCAGGGCACAGTGGAGGAATGCTGCTCTGCTCCTGGCAACCAGGAAGCAGAGAGATAAAGAAGAGCAAGGGACAAAATATAATTCCCAAAGTCATGCCCCAAGTGCCTACTTCCTCTAATCATCTCCCACCTGCCTACAGTTACCACCTAATAACTCTTCAAATTATTCATCCATCAGATGGATTTATCCACTGATGAGGTTATAACTCTCATAATCTAATCATTTCACCTCCAAAAATTCTTACATTACCACATAAGCTTTTGGGGGGACATCTTATATCCAAATGATAACATTATGCCCCAGACCCTCAAAATCTCATATTGTATTTTGCAATGCAAAATACATTTTGTCCATCTTCAAGTGTCCCCACAGCCTTAACAGTTCCAGGATTATCCAAACGTCTTGAGTCCAAAGTCTCATCTGAGACCCAAGGCAAACTCTTCACTGTAAACTCCTGTAAAAATCAAATAAAATCAAATATATCCACTATATAATGGACACAGTGTAAACATTTTCATTCCAAGATGGAAGACTAGGGGCATAGACAGAAAGGATGGGACCAAAACAAGACTCAAACCCAGCTGGGCCAACAAGTCCTGTAGGTCCACATCTGGCATTCAGGGCACATGGAAGTGAGATGTGATTTCCAAAGGGCTTGAATAATGCCACTCCTTAGGCATTTCTGGTTTCAGACCACATGGGCTCTCTCTTAGGCCAATTCTGTCCAAAGCCAACAACTTCCCTTAGCAAATGTTCCATGTTACTGGCACCTCTTAGTCCCTGGGGTATCAATTCCATCTTTTAATTCACCTTCAAAACTTCATGCATTGCCCCTGTGGGGGTTTCCACTGGAATTCCAACCCTGCTATACTTTGCCTGACCTCCCAGGTCTTTCTTTGAAATCTCAGTGGAAGCTTTCTTGACCCCTATCTCCAGCATGCTGCAATCCTGCATAACCAGGACCACATGGTTGATGCCAAGGTCTGCTACCAGGTTGATCAATAGCCAAGGCTCCTTGGGCTCCAATGGCTTCTGAGTTCCTGGAAAGCTGGGCATGGTGAAGTGAATTTTGGGAAAACAACTTCCCATGCACTTTTGTGCAAGCAGAGTTTCCCCCGCCATAGTCTCATAAATAAGTTCAAGTTTACAACCAACCTGCTCTTGGTTCCTAAGATGCCCTCAAGGCAAATTTCCTATTGTCTATATGCAAAGTACTTAGCTTATCTTTAGTGATAGTAATCTCATCAGCAATAATACCTTCCTCAGCCCTAGTTTTATATATGCTTCTTCTCTGGCCAAACTTCAAGTTTTTCAAATCTTTCCTTTCTTCTCTTTCTTTTTATTTTCACAGCAAACCTGGAGAAAAACTTTCAGCAATACCCATGCCACTGCCTCAATGCTATGCTATCTTGAAATGTTCTCCACCATATTAATTACTCCATCATCTTTAAATTCAGCCTCACTGAAAATCTTAATACATGGACAAAACTTGTCAGTACATAAAAAAGTCCTTCAACAGAATATAACATAAATGACCCAGTAATCTAATTCCCAGTACTCTAATCCCCAGCACAGTCCTCATGTCCCTCTTTACTGTCTGCATTCCTCTTAGCAGTCTAGTCTTCTGAGTTCTCATCAGAATCACCCATTAAGCTCCATTTAAGCAATATTATAAGACCTTTCTGTTCTGCCTCTCCAAACTTTTCCAAAATCCTCCTGCAACCCAGTTCCAAAGGTTTCTGAAGTACATAATAATGTTAGTCACAACCACAACCCAACTTCTCAGTACCAATTTCTGTGTTAGTCATCTTTTCATAACTGACAGAACTACTTGATAAGAACACTACAGGAGGAAATGTTTATTTTGGACTCACAGTTTCTGATGTTCAGTGAATCTGCTGATTCTATCACTCTGGACCCAAGGTGAAGCAGAATATCATGGTGGACCTCCATACTGGAGGAAAGCTTCTCAGTTTGTGGCATTCAGGAAGGAGAGAGAGAGGGAGAGAGAGAGGGAGAAGGAGAGGGAGAGGGAGAGAGAGAGAGAGAAAGAGAGAGAGAGAGAGAGAAAGTGAGAGACAAAATATCAAAATATAACCCCCAAAGACACACTCCCAGTGACTTACTTCCTCTAAGCCATTCCCCATCTGCCTACAGTTACTACCCAGTAATATATTCAAATTATTAATCCATCTGGATTAATCCACTGATGGGGTTATAGCTCTCAGAATCTAATCATTTCACCTCCTAACATTCCTGCATTGCTACATGAGCTTTGTGGAGACATTCTATATCCAAACCATAACACTAGCCTCGTTCCTAAGCTTAGGAAGAAAGCTTCCAATATTTCACCTTTATGAATGATTTTTGTAGCCTAAAGTGAAAGCTCAGTTAGAAGGCTTGCCTAACATGTATAAGATCCTGAATTCAATCCCCAGCACTACAAAAAAAGAAAAAGAAAAAAGAAATGAATTAAAAGGATGATTTTCATACCATATCTCTTATTTTGTTGTTGATACTTTCCATTTTTTCCTTTATTTCTTGGAACATATTTATAATTGCTGCTTTAAATTCTGTGTGAGATCATTCCAGTATCTATAACATCTTGGTGCTGGAATCTGCTGTTTGTCTCTATGTGATTTGAAATTTTCTCTTTCTTCATATGCCTATTTATGTCCCAGACATGTTGAAAATTATGTTCTAAAACTTTGTGGTGGGATTAAATACCATAAGAATGGGCAATCTTTTAATTTTAGCAGTGAACAATCTAACTATGACCATCTTTCTTTGGGTTTTGCTTTCAAGGTCAATTTCATCTTCAAGGCTTTTGCAATGCCTTTCAGACCTATCTTGGACACATTACCGATTGGCCAGCTCTGGATGGTGGTCAATTTCTCACTTTATCTTGCTAAATCTTTAGTATGCTATTTATGATAGTATCTATGCATGTGAAGGTAAGGATTGAGTCCAAAATAAAAAAAGTGGGGGATATACCTCACTTTCTCTAACTCTTAGGACAAAGCTTTCATGTTAGGTGAAACAGAACAGGATAGCAGGGGTTCTTTGAATGCCTCTCTTCTCTTCTATTTCTTCTCTCTCTTTTCTGAAGTTCACTTTCAGGTTACTGGCTTCATCAAGGCCAAGTTAAGATATAACAGAGAAAAAAAAAGAAACTCATTGAGGTGGTAGTTGGTATTCTGGGTTTTCTTTCTGAATACACTCCTTATCGCTGATTTTTTTTTTTTTTTGAAAATAGCTTTATTATTTATTCCCTCAAGTTATATACTTCATTCAGTGGGAAAGATAGGATATAGTGTGTTCACTTCCTCTTATCCAGAACTGGAAATTCTCCTAAGTATACTTTACTTCAAATCCATGTTCTACATTTCATCATTGACTCTCTTTACAAAAGGAATTTGCCCATGAGTAAGGGGATGCTAAACAACTTCCAGTGGATCCATTGAGAAATACAGGATCTCCACTAACTCCAAGCTTGTACAATCACTCTGTGCTTTTATCCCATATACAAGATGATATGACAATGACGAACTGGGTGTAGATAATGCCCACCAAATTCCCTCTCCTCGCTATGCCATCTGGATACCCACTAGGCACCTCCTGACATTTGTCTCCATGTTCAACCCTCATCACTTACATCCCAAAGAACCAGTGCTTGCTGTGGGAAGCCATCCATATCTAGCAAAATCAGACGATTCCCTGTCAGTTTCCCTGAGAGGATGGATCCCCAAACTCCACCCTATCTTGTCCATCACAGAAGAAGCTCCTTCCAGTCTTGCTCCCTTTATCTGTCTGTCTATAAATAAAATAGAGTTGGGCTACTCAAGGTTGTTGTTGAAAGAGGCCAGAGCTGGTATGGCCAGACCCATCATGACCCCTCTCATTTAAAAAGAATATTGGCTTTTGTGTGTTTATTGAGTAGATAAGTTTTGGAGTAATTAAGTGATATACAGCCAACATCATCCTCTGGCAGTTAACCTTTTTCTCATCCATGTGGAACGTGGCAGAGAGGCCTCCCACAGCTTTCTTCAACCACTGTGCCTTACTTGGCACACGGCATTTCCTCTGCCTTTCCATGTGTTGACCTACACACTCCTCCAAGTCTTTGGTATGGAGATTTAAAAAAATCAGGAACTCACCAAAAGCCTTTTGCTGGAATCTTCACATCAATCTCTGCTTATCTCCAACAGTTGAACACAACCTTCTTTTGCAGTAGCATTACATCTCATGAGCCCCTCAACTGGAGTTCACAACAACTCATATTGTGATTTTTTTCACAGTTGTGCCTCAGATGAGAAGAGGCTCTTGAAATGCAAAGATCATGTGGTTCCCATGTATTCCTGGGTGCTTCCATTATCTAAAACACATCTGAAACTGAATGAGTGTTCTGCTCTGATTAAGAAATCAAGGGTAAAGGAAAGGAGAAAAGGAAGAGCAGAGAAGGAAGTTAGAGAAAGAGTGAATGGTACCATCATCAAACAATTCCCCATGCTAGAAAACAAGCCTTATTCTTAATATCATCCATGCAGTTGTCAAATACTGGCCATGATAAGTTTAATTTTGTCTTCTGATCTTTTCCCAGATCTTCATCTTCACCTATTCTGTAGAGTTCCAAACACCACCACCATCAAGCACTACAAGATCCTCTCGATACAGTGTCCAATGACCAGCCTTATCTGCTCCCATGCTGTCCTCAACTGGCCTTAGAAGAATCTTTATAAAACACAAATCTTACTGAAATTCATTTATCTGTTTTCCTTGAATTTCAAGATAGATACCAAATGTATTCCTGTTGTTCACAAGACCATTTTTGCTCTTCCCCTGCTGGCAATATATCCACTCCTCTGTACACATTGTGCTCAAGTCATTCAGAAATACCTCTGTGCTAAATTCCTAAAACTGCTCTAAAAAATCACCACACATGGCACAGCAGGAATTTATTCCCTCTGTTCTGGTGGCCAGAAGTCCACCTTTGAGATGACAGTAGGAGAACCCTAGGAAGGAGCTGCCTTATGTCTCCCTCCTGGCTGCTGGCAACTCTTAGTACACCTTGGCTGGTAGTTACCCACTCCAGTTTCTGGCTCTGTCATCACATCCTCTATGTGTGTCTGTGGTCTCCATATTCCCTTTCTATTTAAGGACACCAATCATTGGATTTAGAGCCCATTGTAATGCAATATGAGTTCATCTTAACTAATTGCATCTGCATAGGCCCCATTCCTAAATAAGGTCACAGTCTGTGTTCCTGAACTAGTCATGAATTCTGGAGGAGTCTATTTCAATGGCTACGTCTCTCCACCTCATAGATGGTGTTCCTCCTTTCTTTTGATTCTTTTGGTTAAATGATCCCTCCTGCTGATATTCAGTAGTCCTTCATAATATGTATATATACACAATATATATATGTGTCATAGATGGACACAATACCTTTATTTTATTTATTTATTTATTTATTTATTTATTTATTTATTTATTTTTATGTGGCACTGAGGATTGAACCCAGTGCTTCACATGTGCTAGGCAGGCACTCAACCCCTGAGCTACAACTCCAGCCCCAGTCCTTCACTTTTACTTGCCCATTAGATCTTCCTTGTTTTAAAGTAACTTACCTAGTGTAATGTAATTCTACGTTAATTCCCTTGCTAGTTGGTCAAACATTATTCTGGGTGTGTTTGTGAGAACTCAAAAAGTGTTTCTGGATGAAATTAACATTTTAATCAACACTAAGTAAACCAGATTACTCTCTCCAATCTCCAAGTATGGGTGGGCCTCATACAATCAGTTAAAGACCTGAATGAAACAGATAGGCTAAGTACAAGGGAACTTACACATCTGTATTTTTCTTATCTTTGAACTTGAACCAAAACACCTGAAATAGTGATTTTTTTTAGGTCTTGAGACTGTTAGGTTTTGAACTGGAACTTACATCATTTGCCCTTTTGATTCTCAGACTTTCAGATTCAGACTAGAACTATACTATTGGTTTCCCTGGCTACAGCTTGATAATTAGAAATCTTGTGATTTCCCAGACTCAATGATTATATGAGCCAATTTCTTATGATGATGATAATGAAGAAGAAGAAGGAGGAGGAGGAGGAGGAGAAGGAGGAGGAGGAGGAGGAGGAGGAGGAGGAGGAGGAGGAGAAGAAGAAGAAGAAGAAGAAGAAGAAGAAGAAGAAGAAGAAGAAGAAAAAGAGAGAGAGAGAGAGAGAGAGAGAGAGAGAGAGAGAGAATCGATATTCTATTGGTTCTATTTTTCTGGAGAACTCTAACTAATAAACCTGAGAAAATTATCCTCACTCTCAAGAATTTGTTAAGTGTCTCTTCTGAGTACAAAGTTCCCAGAGAAAATTTGACAGTCTACATTGTCACCGTGACTATAATCAGTGACAACCCCCAGACTGCAGCCCCTGGTTGTAGTAATTTTTTTCTCTTATCTTTTGCCTTTTTTATTTGTAGTCACTGTTGGACCTTCAATGCCTAGCATAGCCAGTGCATGCTTACGAAAGCATTTCTTCCCAGTATTACTGGCTGAATACATATGATGGTCTTTCTCCAAACACTTCTAAAAAGATAGAGACGATTTTGAAAGTTTTACAAAATGGTATGAAAGCAGTAATGGTTACAAGTTCTACTGCTAATGATGACTAGGTAATTCTAATACTTCTACTATATTAAAAACTATAAAATTCTAATACTTCTACTATATAGAAAACTATAAAAACATGGATAAAATATTTTAAATTTGCTGGAGACTTGTGTCTCTGGGAAGATGGAGTAAATGTAATTTTCCTAACTTCCCACAAAGTAAAAGTAAAAACTCTTCTCTGAGAATTAAAAGGAGGGCAAACATACTAGAGACCTCAGGACCTCAGGACCCAAAGAACAACATGGTGGTGTGTTTCCTGAGGTTCGGTTCAGCCTCACATGTCCAAATCATAAAACTAGAGAGGGTGGCAACTCAGAAACACCAGTGGGTGAAAAGAGAAAAAAACAAACAACACACCAAAAGATTTCTTTCTCTAGTCAAAGGTTTAGGAGGACAGCCTAGCAAGACAGAAGATGCTAAGAAAATACATACTCAATTTCCACTGTTCCCTGTAGAAAAACCCCTATTCTCACCCACATCTATACCACTAAAGGCTGAGAAGACAACCTAGACGTCCATTCTCACCAAGCTGTAGTGAGGTAGCCCGGTTCTCCTCTCCAACACCAGGGTGCTATCAGAGAGGGCCAGGTAGGGAACTTGGACTTTCATCTCCAAGGGGCACTGACCTATCTTTCCTCCTGGTCTAAGTGGAGGCCCTGTGGGGGCCACATTGAGGACACACAGTGAGCCCCTGGACTTTCACTCCATCTGGTAGTGATGAGGTGCCTTCCCCCCCCACCCCCGAACATCAAAAGGGAGAAAGAATAATGGAAAGATTTCTAAAAGTGGGTAAATATAATCCAGTTTCTTTCTCCTGTTGTTTTCTCGATTAGGTTTGAGAGTAAAAGCAAATATTATAACACCTTTTATAATACCTTCTTATGTGCTTCTAAATGTATGAAGATTAAAAAAAAAATTGAGACAGGGTCTGTGTTGCCCAGGCTAGCCTGGGCTCCAGTGTTCTGTTCTAGTCAGCTTTTTCACTGTGATTAAAAGACCCAACCAGAACAATTGTAGAGGAGGAAAAGTTTATTTGAGGGATCACTGTTTCAAAGATCTCAGTCCATAAACAGGTGTTTCCATTCCTCTGGGCTCAAGGTAAGGCAGAACATCCTGGCAGAAGAGAGTGGTAGAGGGAAGTGGCTCACATGACGATCAGAAAGCAGAGAGACTCCACTCACCAGATACAAAATATATACCCCAAAGACAGGGCCCAGTGAGCCACCTCCTCCAGCTACAGCCCACTTGCCTTCAGTTACCACTCAGTCAATTCCATTAGGGAATTAATTCGCTGATTGAGTTAAGGATCTCATGACCCAATCATTTCTCCTCTAACCCTTTTTTGCATTGTCTCACACATGAACTTTTGGGGGACACCAACATCCAAACCATAATATAGTCTTTCTGCTTTGGCTTCCCAAGTAGCTGGGACTGTAGACCCATCACCACATCTGTAAAGAAAATACCTAAAACAGCTACACTATAAATGTGGTAGGCGGAAGGGACACAGAGGAAGGTAATTTCACTCCAATTGATGCTTTGGTATGGGATGTTACTAGTGAAGGAAGCTGTGTGGAGGTAGAGAAGTATATGAAAACTCTCTTTACTTGGTCCTGAATTTGGCTTTGAACCTAAAATTGGTCGAAAATAATGAAATCTAGTTAAAAAAAAAAAAAAACAAGGAATGCATTTTCCAGATCAACAACTGTATGTCACATATTAGAAACCACATTGAATACTCTAGTTAGGACATTACGTATGGCCTACCTGCAATTGTAGTGACCGCTGTGCTGTAAGTCAGCCAGCTTAAGTTAGTCATTTCGTCTTTCTAATGCATCCATAACTCCACCAACAACCAACCCATTCATTGTTTTCTCACACATTCTGTCAGGCACTGCACAAGCTAATTCATCTTTTTGCAACTATACCTTCTGCCACTTCATCTCAGGTGATCTATGGGATTCACAATCCCAGTCTTAGAATCTGCTTCATAGGATCACTTCCATACCAATTGTCTCAGGGTTGGCTCTGCAGGAGCAGATTTTGAGGTGGCAGTTTCTACAAGAGTAATTTGAAGAGGAAATGCCAGCAGGAGAAAACAGAGTGAAGAAGACATGCAGGAAAAAAGAAGAGGGTGAGCAGGGTGAAATCTCAAGCAAGGTCCCCCAGAAAGTAGTCTCAGACTCATCCACAGGGTGACCTAACTCTAGTTGGGTTCCTTGAATTGTCTTCCCCAATAGGCCTTAACTTTTGTACATCTTGACCCAAATTCCCCACCCTCAATATCTTATTACCTTGATATGTGATCAGGTTTCTCATTCTCCACCCCCACCCAGGTGATATCTGATCACCCTGACCTGTCTTCAGCAAGAATTCTCTTATGTCTGCTTAGCCAGAATCTCTCTTGCCCTTAATATTTCGTCTTACTGGTTTTCTATCTGCTGACCTTCACCTCCTTTTGGCTCTAAATTCTCATTTTTTCCTATGGTATTCCAAGTTGAGTCCAAACTATCTCCCCTACTGAAAAAATCCATTGCAAAATCACTACAGCTCTCGTGATGGGCACTCTATGCTACGTTTGAAGGATAAATTGTGCTCAGAGATATCACATGAATAGACAAGTTTGCAGGACTGAGGATGCCATGGGGAGGAGGACCTCTGAATGTGGGAGCAGAGTGGCCCAGTGCCCTGAGGGAAATCACCTAAAGAAACCTTACAGGTGTCTGTTGTCAGAAGTCAATGGAAATCAGAGGAGTGGCCAAGTGGTGACCAAACAGATCCCAAGGAATCCTGGTGGGTGGGGTAGCAACAGGGATGGTCTCACCTGTACTCTCAGGCCCACCCACAAGAGTGTGAACTCTGCACCTCCTCTCTTCAATGCCCTCATTTCCGATCTGATCTGAACCCCTAGAAGGCAGAACAGATCCTCTCCCCATATCCTCCCCAACACCTGTGTACATTATCCATAATAAACTGAAAGAATAGAGATGTGTCCCATTAGAAAGACATCTGTCTTCAAAGTCTGGCTCTCACCTAACACCTCTGACTGTGAGAAAAAGGCTTGCTTCAAAGGGTTGGTCCTAAGGGTGAGCTCTGAGTGTATAGCTTTAACTGAGAATGAGCTGACAAATTATGTCTTTTAGAGAATTTTTAGAGACATGTCCCAAAGTGGTCTAGTCATCCATTCATCCCCCATACTCTTAAGCTTTATTCTAAGACATTATAGTATAGGATTAACTTCCAACTTTCATGAGTTTTGGTTTTTACTTTTTAAATTTGTTTTTCTTATAATCTTTCAAGTGCCTGCTGTGTGCCAGGAGCTGGAATGAGTTCTTAACTTACTTAATCCTCCGCAGAATCCTAAAGAGGAAGTATTATTACCATCTACTGGAGAGAAAGCAGATCAGGAGCTCACTGAAGAAGGCTCAGAGGGAATGTAGGCAGAATGGGGTCAGTGTGGCTTAACCTCCACTTCCACGGTCCTCTTCACCTTCTTGCACACTCCTGTCCTTGCTTGCAATTCACCCTCTACCAAGAATTTGCCTGCAATCTCAGCTCTGCATACACTGGAGACTCACTCCATCACCAGCGAGCCTTCGTGAAACCCACCCAGAGGCATTTCTGTCATCTTTTGAAAGTACAGAGCAGTGGTCACAGTGCCCCATCCCCACTGGTTACCACTAACTCCACCCAGGGCAAAGCCTTTGTGCATTTTATTTCCCGACTCCCCAGAGGGTAGGACGTGCAGAAGGTATGAAATTTGTATTCACTGCTGGAATAAATTGCTAATGGATGTTAAGAACAATCCATGCTGATCCTCTGACTCAAAATGTTTATGTGTGATAGGGAGCAATGTGCTGTTGAAAGGTTTTATTTTGGGGTTGGGAGATACTTAAAAGCTAGAAAATACCTCTAATATTAAAAACCATGTCATTATTAAAAGTCAAAAAAATTAGCATCTTCATGGCTAGAGCTTTTATATCCATATTTTCATCTCTTCATCAAGCCATCTGCTTGCATAATTTTATTTCTATTCTATAGACACCCACAGGCAGCCCTCCACTGGAAACAAACTTGGCTTGTCCTGTTCTCATTCTCAGAAAAGATCAAATGAGAAGACCGCAGATATCCCTCATTTAATCCTCACAACTACTCTTTAGGTACATTTTATTATCTATAGCAAAATGCTCCAGTACCTCCTATGAGCTGCCTGTTGTCAAGGAGCTGGCCTAGACCTGGACAGAATTCCTGCTCCCTCAGCTGCATGGCTTTTCTGGAAGCCACCTGCTCTGCTCTGCTGGCCTGGCAGAGGGTTTGGGTCCTCCAGCTCTTCCTCCACACAGATCCAGTGCCCCCTCCCCACACCTGCAGTTTCTTCCCTCACTGGGTTACTGTGACAGAATCTGTAAACCCTGGAAACTCTTCTCAGAAAGTTGCTATAGAAACTCCCAGTGGGGCGCATGGAGGATGTGGTGTGAATCCTCCCAGCTGATGTAGGGAGCCGAGTGCAGCACTCGTGGCTGCTCTGAATAAAGCCCCCAGCATTTCTCACCCAATGTGTGCTGTCCCAGAGAGCGGAGGAGGAAGACACCCTCCTTCTTTTCTGTTCTGTCAATTCAAGGAAAAAGAGAACCTTCCTTGATTTGATCTTGAGAGAAGTAGAGGGCTCATGGAGCACAGCCACATCAGTTCAGAGAGAGTAACACTGAGACCCGGAGTGGCCATCAGTTACCCAGCGTGTCAGAGATTTCAGATAGTCAAAGGAGGATGAAATGCCAACACAGCACTCTCTCTTCCTTGGCAAGATGTGGGTCAGTGGATCCTGATGGACAATCTGCTTCAGGCAAAGTCACACCTGCATCCTGGATGCAGGCCTGTGAGAGCTGCCTGCTCAGAGGGCGCCCCCTGGTGGGCAGGTCCGCAGCCAGCTGGAACTTGGGGCATTTAATCTCACATGTTGACAAATGACTGGATTTTCACAGGGTTGCCAGTGAAATCGTCTCTTTTCACACAGTTCTTAAAATAAATCTTGTTGAAGGGAGGGTTTCACAGGGGAGAAGTGACAGTTATATCCTGTTCTACATAATATGACTAATATCCCACAAATGTTCACAAGCATAAACTAGAAAATATCAGTCACAAAGAGCCTTAGAGACTAGGGGCTCCTGGTTCATGGGAGGAAGGGGAGGTGAGAAAGCTGCAATCTTTCCAGCAAGGTAAAACCCCATTTAAATGAACATCATGGAGGCCTTACTGTGTGCGAGACTTTGTGCTGGGGATAGGACAAGCTTCAAGATACATGTAAGAGAGAATTCTGTGTTCCATGGGCTGTATAGTATATCTAGGAGGTTAAACACAGGCAAATATAATAATTGGAAGAATAGTTTTAACAACTACCAAAGGAGGGGTAGAGAGCTGGCGTAGTGGTAGAGCATTTGCCTAACATATATAAAGCCCTGGGTTTGATCCCAAGCACCACAAAACAAACAAACAAAAAGCCAAAGGAGAGATATGAACTATGGGCTCCTAGAGAACAAAGGACTGAGTTCTCTATTTTATGGATTTAAGAGGAGGTTTCATCTGAAAGAGCTTCATTGGGGTTGTAAATTTCTGAGATTTGCCACAACAGGTTTTTTGAAAAGGCAAATATAACTCCAATAAACATTGGAGTTAGCAGTGATTTTAGAAAAAATTTATTGTGGTTGATTATGTAGCTATGTATTCAAAGAATATTTGTTCTTATTATAAGAATAATATCAGGAATATAATAATAATATCAGGAAGAATAATATCTTATATTCTTATAAGAATATATCAGGAGGCTGCTCATCCCCCTGCTCTGATGTGAATGTGACTCCCCAAACTCATGTGTTGGAAATGCAGCAGTGCTGGGATGTGGGCCTCATGAGAGGTGATTAGATCAGATCAATGTTGCTACAACGAGCATTGTTCACTGTCTTTTGTTCTGCTGTGTGAGGACACCCTCCCCTGGAAGAGGCAGCATTTAAGGTAGAGACCAGACCATCACCAGCAGTCAGGGCCTTGATCTTAGACATGCCAATCACCAGAATTGTGAGAATACATTCTTCTTTATAAGTTACCTAGTTTTAAGCAGTTTATTGTAACCGTACAATAAAAACAGACTAAAACACCTCCCATCTCTAACTGAATGCAATGTTCAAAGGAGAGATAAGAATATTTCTTATTAAGAAAATAGAAGCCAGAAAGCAGGAAGCAGAGGTCAGAGAAGACCTGTAAACTACCTAAACATTCAATCTCTCACCTCAGACACAAAACCATCAGTCTCAAAAGATCAACATGGGTAAGCACAAACCCTAACCATGTATTAACTGATCACTAAGTTTATGCTGACCCAGTAGAACTCCTGTGAACCCAGACTTAAAGAATAAGATTTTTTTTTAATGAGCAGGACTCTTTAGTTGCATACTTTGAGGACACCAACTAAGAGAATTAATACAAACAAGTCTGTAAGTTAGCAAAAGTCTTCCAAGACAGAAACAATAACTTAGGAGAGTAGAAGGAGTGGAATCAGAATCTAGAGTTGTTGCAATATGGATGTGATCTAAACTTTCCAGTTTATAGCAACAACAAAACAGGAGAAAAATTGGACAATAGAAACTACTTCTGATGGGACCCAGTTGAAAATTTATTAGACAAAGACATCAATGCAGCTACTATAAATATGTTCAGAGTACTGAAGGAAATTGTGTTTAAAGAGTAAAAGGAAAGTATATTGACCATGACTCATCAAAAGGAGACTATCAAAAAGTAGAAAAAAAAATTTTTTTAAACAACCAAATGAAAATTCTGGGGTTGAAAAGTACAATTATTGAATTTAAAAATTCAACAACAGATCTGTTGGCAGAAGACATAATAGGGAAACTAAAGGAGAGATAATGTCGATTATCTAATCTGAATAACAAAAAATGTTTTTAAAAGTTGAACAGAGCCCCCAGAGAAGAAGAGAGAAAGGGGTAAAAAATATTTGAAGAACTAGAAGCCAACAAACATCTCAAATTGTTTAAAATTAAATCTACACATGTAAGAAGTTCAACAAACTCCAAGTAAAAAAATTCAAAGAAATTCACACCTTGAAAAACATAAATGGTTTAAAGAGAAATTTTTGAAAGCAGCAAGAGAAAAATGACTCATTAAGCTCAAGAAACCACAATAAAATTAACATTTTATTCTGAAGAGAATTTTCATCATTAACAATGGAAGCTAAAAAGCAAAGGAAAAAAGCCAGCCTAGTATTCTGTAGTCAACAAAATTATCCTTCAAAAATAAAGATGAAATAAAGACATTCCCAGATCAACAAATACTGAAAAGAAATGACACCAGGGACTTGTTCACACGAAGAAATCAAGTACACATAAAAATACATAGGTAAACATAAAAATAGTTTAAGTGTCCTATTTCTTATATTCTTCTCTTAAAGGCAACTGCATACAATGATTATAACACTATATTTTATTACTGTAGATCATCATATATTGATAGATGATACTGAATAGGTAGGTAGATAAATTAACATTTTAACATTATCATTCATCAATATATGACAATATACAAAATAACACAAATGGCAAAAATAACACAAATAGATAAACATATAAATAGCAAAAATGGCACAACAAAGAAGGGTAAGAGAGCTCTATTAGAGACAAATATCTGCATTTTACCGGAATTAAGTCAGTATTAATATAAAGTAGATTGTAGTAAATTAAGATACATGTTATAATTGTCAGATATATCACTAACAAACTAACCCTTGAAATGGAGTAAAACAAAATGATGACAAAGGAATCAAATGGCACAAGAAAAAATATTTACCACAAAAAAAGACACTAAATAAGCAACAAAGATATTAAAAAGACATAAAAATAAAATATTAAAATGAAAGATTCAATTATATCAGTAAGTAATCACATCAGATGTAAATGGAACCTGGTGCAGGAACAGAATCCATGTCTGTAATTGCCTGAGGCAGGAGGATAACAAATTCAAGGCCAGCCTGGGCAACTTAGTAATCTCCTGTCTCAAAATAAAAATAAAAAGGGACCAAGGATGTAATTCAGTGGTAGAATGCCCCCAGTTTAAATCACCTTTACTGCAAAAAAATGTAAATAGATTCAACATTTCAATAAAAAATCAGGGATTTTCACATTAGATAAAAATAATAAATCCTGTGAAACACACTTTTTTGAATCAAAGATTTAAATAGGTTGAAAGTAACAGATTGGGTAAAGATACCCATGAAAATGGTAACTCTAAGAGAAATGAAGTGACTAGGCAAATTTCAGAGTACATGAAAACAGAGCATATCAAAATTAATGGGATGAAGCTAAAGCAGGGCTTAGAGGAAAAGTCATTGCTATTAAGTGAGTTTATTATAAAGGAAGAAACCTCCAGTTAACATCCTAACATTTCACTTTTAGAAAGTACCACAGAAGAGAAAACTAAATCTTAAATAAGCAGAAGGAAGGCAATAAAAAACACAATTAAAGATGATCCCAATTAGACAAAAGAAAATAATAGGGAATATCAATGAAATTAAATTTTTTAAAAGTCAACAATATTGGTGAATGTTTATGAAGACTGATTAAGAAACAAAGGGAAAAGTCAATAGCCAAATCACAAATGAAAAAGAAAACATCACTGGTGAGTTTACAGAAATAAAAAGGATTTTAAGGAAATACTACCAACATCTTTATGACAACAGAGTAGACAACCCAAATGAATGCACAAATTCCTAGATACAAATTACAAAAAAATGACCAACAAATAAGTAGAAAATATGGATAGTCCTAGAATAAGTAATATCATAAAACTACTTTTCAAAATTTATCCTGAAGAATAAAATCAGGCCCAGAAGTCTTCAAAGATAGTTTCAGGGATATCAAAAGTCCCAGTTTCAGAGAGTAGAAGAGTTGCCAGTTATTTTATCAACACTTAATATCTACTGATTTTATATTGTTTCCAGTCATGGTTAATTTATAAGTAATATGACTCTTTGTTTTGAATGGTTTGAAGATATACAGTAAGTTCTTTCTTACCTGTAATTTCATTTTTCACAGTTTCAGTTATCCCTGTAGAACTGTGGTCTGAAAATATTACATTTTCAGAAATAAACAATTTATAAGTTTTAAACTGCACATCATTCTAAGCAGCATAGTGAAATTGCACTGTCTCACTCTTCTTCCAGGACATGAATTATTCCTTTGTCCAGTGTATCCACACTGTATATAGTACCTGCCCACTCGTCATTTACTAGCTAGCTCTCTTATCTGGTTGAATATCGTGGTATTGCAGTGCTTGTGTCCAAGTAATTCTTGTTTTACTTGATAATGACCTAAAACCCTGAGACTAGTGCTCTATCCAATTCAGATATGCCAAAGAGAATCTTCACAGTGCTTCCTTTAACTGAAAATGTAAACGTTCTTGACTTAACAAAAGCAGAAGAAATATATGCTTAGATTACTAAGCTCTATAGTAAGAACAAATCTTCTATCCATGAAATTGTGAAGAAGGAAAAATGGGTACTTCTTTTGTTATTGCACTTAAACTGCAAATGTTACACCCTCAATGCATGATAAGTACTGAGTTAATATGGAAAAGGCATTAAATTATAGGGTTCAGTTCTATCCCCAGTTACAAGCATCCAAAGGGGGGTCTTAGAAAGTATCCCCATAGATAAGGGGTTTGGATATGTATATAATTAACATACTTATATATACATATATCTTAAACATATTTAAGATATTATATTTGTATTGATATTTAATGTATATGTTGGTGTACTATGTGGTGTTCATTATGCTGTCTCTCTTATTAATCCTGTTTAAGTTTTGTCTTTATATTTTTTACTCATCATTTCTAGAAGTTTTACGATGAGAGATTTTCCAGACTATCTAGTCTGCCAAGTTGCTGAAAATAGAAGTCTCATTTAAGTTTGTCATTCTTCTGGAATCATGTTTTATTTATGCCAGGGAATTAAATATTTTAAATTTTTTAAAATATTTTCATAGATGTTGATAGACCTTTATTTTTATTCATTTATTTATATGCAGTGCTGAGAATTGAACCCAGTGCCTCATACACGCCAGGCAAGTGCTCTACGACTGACTGAGCCACAACCCTAACCCTTACATTTTTTTTATTTCATACATAAAGCCAATTGCTCCAGAATTATTTTTTGAATAGTCTTTTTTTTCCCCAAAACTTTACCTTCCTATCTGTCTTGCACAATGTGACAACTGTTGTATTTTCCTAAAAGCAGTGATCCTATGGAAAAAAAAATGTATACCAAATAATCCTCCCAACTTTCGTTCTGGAAAAGCACTACTACAAAGAACTACTCTCTCCCAATGAGTTAGATTAGGCTCAGAGACGTGCCCTTACTTACCTATGACAACATCAGATGGAGACCTTTCAAATTCCTACTCTTTGCTGCATAAATGATTTGCCGGACACTGTAACCATGATGGTTGGCCTGGCTCTGCCACTGGGGTGGGCCTGGTGTTTGGGTTCACAGCAAAGTCAGCAGTTCCCTTCCTTTTCCTTCCTTGTAGATGGTATTTATCTCCATGTTGTGTTGCCTGGGCTTAGGGGAATGGTGACATAAAATTGTCCTTCCTACCTTCTTCAATGTGTTTCTTCTGATTCCTTAGCTCTTGTGAAGAGGGAATTTTCATACATGGGATGTTGTTCAAACTGGCTTTCTGTTGAGGAAGTGATCACCAGAAACCCCTATTTTTCCATCTTGCTGATGTTACCACCCTTTTAGCCTAACTCTTGAGACCCTTGAAGATCTTAGGGTGAGAGCATTCTCCCTATAGGAATATTCTCCCTCCCAAATTGTAATGTGTTGGAGGTGATTGGTTCCAGGACCCCCTTGAATAACAAAATCCATCGATGCTCAAATGGCTTAGGATTTGCAAGAAATCTGTACACATCCTCCCTTACCCTTTAAATCATTTCTAGACTACTTAAGATACCTAATAAATGGTAAATGCTATGTAAATAGTTGTTATGCTGTATTATTTAGGGAATAATGATGAGGGGTAATGTCTGTGATATTTAGTACAGGCATAATTTTCTTTCTTTCTTTCTTTTGACCTTTAGGTGATTGAATCTGCAGATTAGGAACTCATAAAGGTCCAACAGCTCTTTCCCAACTTGCATCCCCACCCTTACCGTACTTTTTTAAAATAAATATCATCTCAGTAAAGCCAGATTTGTTTTTGTTTGGCACATTGCCACATTTTTATGGTTTTCATTCTGGTCTCTTTATTTTCTTCCATTGATCTGGCTATCTATGCACATGCTAATACCTTAATTTTTATAGTTTTACAATTCTTGCGATGTATTTCTCCCTTCGTCTTGTTATTTTATGTGCTTATATTTCTACGTGAATTCCAAAATCCTTGCTGGAATTTCATTGTAGATAGATTTGTATTTCTGAATGTGCACATGTGGTGAGAACAGTCTACATGATATTCTAGTATTTGTCAAGAAAGAAAATCAAGATGGAGTAGTGTTTGTTCAGGTCACTTGACTAAGAATCCAGAGTTCATTGGTGGATCAGTGTTCAATTATGTCTCCACGACAGTAGTCATATCTACACCGAATGCAAGTTGACCTTTGGATCGAGCCAAACTGAGCCAACATTTCCTGAAACATTGATAACCTCTGCTGACCCTCTGTAGAATGGGTTCCTCCTCCAAAACTACCCAGAGACTGAGACCAAGCCCTTTGTTACCAGACACCTTAACTTTTGCCAGTACCAATTTCTGACTAACAAGTACAAGTGATATGATTTCCAATCCACCTTGAAGTTTAAAGCTATAAATACATCCACTGTTTTGTGAAACCTCAAAACAAAATTCAAGACTTCTTAACATTTCTTTCTCCTAGAATGCAATCCTAATCAGCCCCAAATAAATGTAATTCCTCTTTGCTATCAACAAGGCTAAATTTTATTCTTATAAAATTTGACATATCACATGATTTCATGTCATCTACTACCAGCATGATATGGCACAAATTTTTAAATAATTATTTTGTTAAACAAAATTAAGCTAGACTTTCAGTTTCTAGTCAGGAATTTAAGGAGCTTAGAAATCATCATTCCTGTCCTAAATAAAAGAATGAAGTTAACAAAACTGAAAATCATCTCCTCTGAAATCCACAGGAGAATTGATGTCACGAGAAAATCATTGCCCTAAAAATTTGAGGGGTAGGCAGGCAATATTACTGGATTAGGCAAAGACAAATTTAAGAGTCAAAAATTCAAGGGGGGCCCTGTCTTGGGGAGACCCCACTTTCTTGAATTTTACCTCCAAGAGCCCTCCTAAGTTCTCATGGTGAAGGGCAGAGAAAAATCCTCTTAAGTCCCAAGAGCAGGAAAGAAGAGTAGCTACTCTGAAATGTACACAGAGAATTCTGTCCTTGAAAAGGTCTGCCCTAATGGGACACTGTTTACTAACTGCCCAGTGGACTATGGCTTTACCAGAACCTGAATGATCTGAGGGAAGGGGAAAATTTACTGCTACTCTCCTCTAGCCAGTCTGTCTCACCTAAACTAGGTGGAGACTAATCATTCGTGAAGGTCAGAGTCCAAGGATCTCTAAAATACTGAGACTTAACAATAGAACTATAAAATGCTTCCCTTCCACCCACATCTTACCAGAACATCAATAGGGCTCCTGTATTATAACAAAATACTACTGAAAGAAATGAATGCCCCAGGCCTTAATTTAAAAATCTCTAAGAAACCTCTGCTCCCCACCACCAAAGAGAGAGAGGGTGGGTACAAACAAGGACACAAGAAGAAATTTTAGTCTATGACATCTACAATTACAGTACACTTTAAACAGTCTAAATTTTAGCTAGATAAATGTAAAGCTCACACAAAGGCTTAATTTATCTCAGTTCATTTCTTCATGCCTGGCTGTATTGGTAGTGTTTTGTCACTGTGACAAAATGCCTGAGAAAAATAACTTAACAAGGGAAAAGGTTTATTTTGACTCACAGTTTCAGAACTTTCAGTCCATGGCCTTTTGGTCCTATTGCTTTGAGTTTGTGGCAACATGGGATATCATAGCAGGTGTGCCTGGTAGAGGAGATTTCCTCACTGCATGGTGTCTGAGAAGCAAAGAAAGAGACAGGATGGGTTTAGAGTCCCAATATTCTGTTCATGGGCATATCACCAATGATCTAACTTTCTCCCACTAGGCCCCACTGCTTAAAAATTCTACTCCCTCCCAATAGTGCCACACAGTAGGGAATAAGCACTTAATATGGGGCTTTGGGGAGCATTTTAGATCCAAACTGTAGCACTGACTCTCACCAAATTTGTCATACTAAAAGACAAAGTACAGTTTGAAGAGACAGAGCAAGCATGAGAACCAGACTCAAAGATTTGTTGGAATTATCAGAACAAGAATCAAAATCAACGATGAGTAATATGTCATGGTTCTAACTGAAAAGTGGACAATGTGCAAGAGCAGATGTGTAATGTAATCAAAGAGATGGAAACACCGAGAATCACAAAGAAACGCTAGAGATCAAAAACACCATCACAGAGATGAAGGACTTTTTTGCTAGGCTCATTAGTAGACTGGACATGGTAGAGGAAAGAATCAGCGAACTTGAGGAAATGCCAAAAACTTTCAAAGCTGAAATGTAAACATAAACAACCACCACCACCAAAAAAAAATTTAAACAAGAAAGAACAAAATACTCAAGAAGTGTTTGACAATTACAAAAAGTGTAACAAATCTATACTGAAAATACCAGAAACAGAAGAGACAAAGGAAGGCAGAAAACATTTGAAGTAATAATGACTGAGAATTTTCCAAAATTAAATATCTACAACAAATCACCAATCCAAGAAACTTAAAGAGCACCATACCTGATGAATACGGGGGAAAAAAAAAAAGTCCTTACTTAGATACGCCATATTCAAACGGCAGGAAACTAAAGACAAACAGGAAATCTTGAGAAGTTACCAGAGGTCAAACAAACAAAGCAAAACCACTCACAAAGGAACAAGGATAAGAATTATATCTGATACTTCTTCAGAAAACATTCAAGCAAGAAGGGAGGAATGAAGTATTTAGTGTTGATAGAAAAAAAAAAAAAACCAAGCTTGCATTCTGTACTTAACAAATGCATTCTTCACAAAGAAGAAATAAAGACTTACTCAGACAAACAAAAATTGAGGAAATTTGTCCTGAATAGACCTGTCTCGCAAGAAATGTTAAAATAAGTTCTTAAGAGAGAAGAAAAATGATAAAGTTCAGAACCTCTGATCCCCATAAAGGAAGCCCAGTCAGGAAGGAATAAATGAAGATAAAATTCATAATTGTTGCTGATGTATTGGAATTTTGTGAATTTTTATAGATTGAGCTCTAATCTAGCAACTGATAAAAACTCAGTTAATAGCTCTAAAGGTGTTATCTTTACATTATTTGTGTTTCATATAAAGTAAATGCCTATAAATGGCAACTATGGTGCTTCTTTCTAATTCATCTGACTCTTTTTTTCTCACTGCTTTTGTGGGGATCTCTAGGATATTGTTAAAAAGAAATGATCATGGTAGACATTCTTTTTTTGTCCTGAATTTAAAGGAAATGCTTCAGACATATAATTGATAACTTTATTAGACGTCATTTTCATTATGCAATATTAATTTCAATGCATAATAGAAGTTAGGATAAATTCTCTGCTATCATAATAAACTTTTTATCAGAAATGGCCTTTATGAACATTTCTAAGAACTACTAAAATAATCAAATGTTTTGTTCTCATCATCTTTTTAGTGCTATAAGTTACACCGAGAATTTTTTTCAGTTAAACTATTCTTGGGATAAACCTTACATTTTCATACTGTGATTTTTTTCCTCACATTACTGTATTTAATTAAAATTAAATATTCTTTTGAAGGTTTGTCATGAGGGTTTTATTAGCCTCATGACTTCAGTTGAACACTTTGCTTCTCTGTATTCTATGCAACAATTTGATTAAAATGCCAATTTTTTTATTATTAGAAAGTGTTATAAACCTTACTTGAAACACTGTAAGTCTGATCCCATTTGAGGAGTGAATATGGGTGAGGTTCTGAATTTAATTTCTGTAATTTTAATTGGATTTCATTTTATATATGCTCTAGAAAATTATGTATTTAGTTTAATTTTTCAATGTAATGACAAACTGTATTGTCTAGTCTTTCTTTTATAACTATTCATCTACTACTTGATCTGATGATAAGGTCCTAATATGATTTATTGGCACCTTCTTTTTTTATTTTATAAGTCTTACTAATGTCTAATCTATAACTAGTCTTTTTTTCTACATGTTTTCTTTAATGTTTTTGAAAATAGCCATTCTTATTGGCATAATGTGATATTTCATTGTGCTTAACTATTTTTCTTTCTTTTAACTAGTCCTTTTTGAGAAACTAATTATTAGCTTGATTGACATCTTCACAACTTTCTTGCTTCATTTTTCACTAATATCTGTTGGTGCTTTATCTACATTCCTCTTTTTCATTGAAGTTCTTTTCTTTTTTCTAGTCTTTGATTTGAAAAATTAGTTCAATAATGGTCAGTCTTTCTTCTTTTCTAATAGATGCGTTTGAAGTTTTAAATTTTCCTCTAATTACTATTTTAGCAACATCACTCAGGTATTGATATGTAGTCATTATTTATCATTCACTCATGCATATTTCATGATTTCTATTGTGATTCCATACCCCCTTGAATTATTTAGCAGTGTGTTTTTTCACTTCCAAAGGAATATGGCTTTTTAGCTATATTTTACCATTGATTTTTATCTTTAAATCATTATCAAAGACTATCATCTTGTGTATATGAAATTGATTATTTGATATTCCTTGAGGTTGGCTTTGAAGCTTAGTACCTTACAACTTTGGAAAAAAATTTCATATAGTCTCTAATTGAGAGCAAAGACATAAGTATATTCATTACTGTATTTCATTGCATAATCATTGCATGTTTTATGTCAATTTTTTTTTTCAAAAAAGTGGGGTGCAATCATTATCGGAAGCTTTCTGTAAAAAAAATGTGCTGGTATTACTTAAAATCATTTATTAATAATCTTTCTTTGGTGCAAGATTAGAATGGACAAAATATATACCCCAAAGTCACATCCCAGATGATGCACCTCACCTTACCTGCCCACAGTTAATCCCTATCAGTGAATTAATGCACTGATTAGGTTAAGAATTTCATAAACCAATAATTTCCCCTCTGAACTTTCTTGCATTATCTCACATGAGCTTTTGGAGGACACCTCAAATCTAAACCATATACAGAGTATTAAAATATATATATACTCCGCAAATAATTTTATGAGGCTTGCAAAATCCTGATACCAAAGCCTTCCAAGGTTAAATTGAGAAAAATGATTCAAAGTCCATTTTCCTTATGCATGTAAGTAAAATATTCTTTAAGATACTGGAAATTTAGATCAATCAATTTTTTTCAAAGTTTTATAAATTATGACCAAGTTGGTTTCAGCCCAGGACTGCAATATTGATCACATCGTAAGAACAAATTAGCTGGGTGTGGTGGCAAGTGCCAGTAATTCCAGTGACTTGGGAATTACTGAGTCAAGTTCAAGGCAAGTCTTGAACAATCTATCAAGACCTTCAGCAATTTAGCAAGACACTATCTCAAAATAAAGAGTAAAAATAAAAAACACTGAGATGTGGCTCAGTGGTGAAACACCCCTGGGTTCAATCCCCAGTACCAAAACAAATAATCAAACAAAAAACTAATCAATGCATTTCATCACCATTGATTTCAAAAGATAGAAAGGAAGTTTCAGTAAACTTATTTAGCAAAGGGCTAGGCATACAGCTCAGTAGAGGCCCAGGGTTCAATCACCAGTACTACAAAAACAAACCAAAAAGGAAACCTAATGAAGAAATAGTAAAACCTTGCACTATGATACTAGAAGTAAAATAAGGATTTTTTTGCTTATACTGGCATGTTGTATCCAGAAAAAAATAGAGTGATTAGAAAGTGACAACTGAAACTGTCATTACCTGCGATGATATAATCATGTACATAGAAAATTCAAAGGAACTAAAGATAAACTATTATAAGGAATAAATTTCTATTTACAACCATTCAAATCTTAATTGTATATTTGTTCACCCACCATAGACTTAGAAAATGAAATTTATATTAGCTTTCATATACACAAAATAGCCAGTTAGAATATATAATAGAAGATAATATGCCTTTTGCAGTATAAAAATAAAATAAAATAAAATACTAAGAAGTATCAATGCAAAAACAACCAAACCTAGGTGAGGAAAACTATTTAAAAAACAATGACAACTTTGTGTCAGACAGACACAAAATTTGACTTGAACAAATATAAACACATATCAGGTTGCTAAATAGGAAAGCACAGTCATAAAGATCTCACTTCTATGGTTTCTATGTTTTTCTTTTCAATTTAATGTGAGATTCTCTGTGTACACACACACACACACATATATACACATATATATATGACAAGGTGATTATAAAGTTTACATGTAAGAATATGCAAGCAAGAATAGACAAGTTTGTCCTGAAAGAGTTGCAACAGAGAGATTAGATGATTAGTCTAATTTGATAAAGAAATATACTATACTTCTAACATTAATATTATGGTATTAGTACATTAATAAACAATGGAATACTAAAAATTCTGAAAGACACCTAAATGCAAATGAAATTTCATATATAATTAACATTGTATATTTATCAGTGTTCTCAGGAGAGACAGAGTTACTAGAACAGGGAGAGAGAGAAAGAGAAAGAGAGAGAGAGAGAGAGAGAGAGATGAGAGGTAGACTAGAAAGATAAGAGAGTATTCATTAGGAAAATTGATTTTCACAATTCTAAAGAATGAGACGTCACATGACAGGCAGTATAAGCTGGAGAACTAGGAATGCCAGCAGTGTGGCTCACTTCAAGGTAGAAAACCTCAGAACTGGTGAAGACAAAGGTATAATTCTAAGTTCAAGGTTGAAAATCAGCAACTTGGGAGAGGTTTAGGAGCCCTGCTCTTCAAATCTAGGAATCTAAAGGATAGAGATCCTGGAGTTCTAATGTTCAAGGGCGTGCATGAGAGGTATTCTGGTTCCAGGAGAGAGTGTATTTGTCTGTCCTTTGCCTTTTGATTCTATCCAGTCCCTCTGCTCACATTGGGAGAGGTTGGATCTTCTTTATTCAGCATAGTGACTTAAATGTCAATATCTTCTGGAAACATCTTCACAGACATTCCCAGAATAATAAAAAAAATGCCTTACCAACCACCATAATTACACAAGTTAACCTCTACGATTACCTAACAAATCCATCCTTTGTCAATCCACATCCATACACATCTCCTTAAACAATACTTAATCTCTAAATAGAGCCAGTAACTACATTATAGTTCCCTAGCATGATATAACTATTTTGTATACAACTAAAAGTATACTAATCCTTTCCCCAGAAAGGGCGTAAAATCCTTGAGTAGTATTTATACTTCTTTTAATATTCCTTAACTTTAATACTATGATATAAAATTAATAATATTTAAATACTGAAATAAAGTTAGTGTATCTTATGTAACCTCATAAGAGAGGAGATAAAACAAAGATATTTGCATATATATACATATGTAAAAAGATACAGATCAATAAGAATTTACCAGGCTTCATATCCATCTCAATGTTGAAGAAAATCATGATTATCTTGCCAACACTATAGGTTTACGTGAGCAACTTTTCACATGGTTGCTTTTCTTCTGTTGTCCATAACTGAAATTATACCCACTTTGTCTTTGGTGGTTGAGTGTCCCAATTATTTCCATTGCTTTTAAGTTTTCCAACTGAGTGATAGTATTTCCCACAGAAGGTCGAGCAACCATGTAGCTCTTCCAGGATGCAAGAGGGTCCCTTCACCAGTCTATTTTTCAAAGAAAGGTCCATCTTCTGGATCCTCCCAGTGTGTGTAAGAAGGCTTGAAGTAGCAAATCCACTCCAGCATTCCAATCTGTCTTTGAAGCCCTTTCTCTGTGTTAAACCAAGAGAAACTGGACATCTCTAGTTCACTAACAGTGGGCCATGTTTTGATCAATGTTTCAGTCAATCAAACAGCCCTTTCTAAATCTGAGATACAACATTAAATCTCTGCATAGTGGTCTTAGATATGTAAATTTGGCCTGATCCAACTTTATGTTCCTTCCACCATTATCCCATTCTTAATTTCCATTCCCACCCATGTTACATAGATTTATGCTTGTAAACCAGAAATCTAAAGATTTGCTTCTGGAGTGTAGCAGTCTTCCTCCCCAGTCACACTTTGCATCTCACCTTTAGGGACTTGCTGAGATATGAATCTAGTAGTAGGTTTAGAAACAAAGAAGTTTATGGGAGCTGAGGTATTGGGAAAAATGAGCATTGTCTTGTTTGGAAACTGTCTCAGGAGAGGTACTTACCATTTCCTTAGGCAACCTCGGGTTAATCCTTTCAGGCGGAGGTGAAAAGATGTTATCACTGTGAGTAGAGATGACCCTGTCCCTGGGATTGGGCACTCCACTTCTGTTTATCATCAAATTTGGGACTTCAACATGCCCAGCTACAACAGGGTCTACCCTACATGTTCAAATCTCAAATTCCAGGATATTGCCCCTTCCCAACCAATGCCTTCACTTTAATAGTATATGCCCTTGCCTCTCGGAGTTCAACCTGGCTCATAATAAGAAAAGTACAAATCAAAGCTCCACTGGGGTACCATTTCTTACCTATTAGAATGGTAAATCACAAAAATCTAAAAATACATTCTGTTAGTGGAGCTGTGAAGAAATTGATACTCCCAGTCATCTAATGAAGGAATATACAATGTCTACAGTCTCATAGAGGGAAATTGGAGAACATCAATAGAAATTCTGTATGTTTTTCCCAGGAATCCTACATCTAGGAATCTATCCCCAAAGCACACTGGCACATATATGAAATGACATATGTACAGTTATTTATTGCAGCACTATTTATGACAGACTGTAGACCACCTGAATGTCCATTAATAAGGACCAATGGATGTGAACACTTGTGATGGTGTAGAAGTTGGTGGCACAATCCTGCTGAAAAGACTGATTTCAAGTGACCCAAAATCACAATATTTTAACTTCACATCCTTCATGAGATATACACGTACAACTAAAGGAACTTTAAAATACTATGAAAAGGTAGTATAATTTCAGCATTAACATTAGTTATTGTTTTAAAAGAAGTTTATGTGTGTGACTATGTAATATAATGAAACAAATAAATTATTATTCAAAACCAAGATCTCTTACATAAGTAAGAAGTTAAAAATCCTACAGACCTAAATCTGAATTGGAAATATTGGTACAAACTCCTGCCTTAGGTTTCTCATTTTATAAAAATATATGAATTTCATAGCTCCAACCACCAGAGAAATGACTATGCAGTAAAAATGAACACCTCTGGAACACAAATTTGTAGTCTTTGTCATTTGCCAGAAGAAGAACCAGAAACCTTAGATGATTACAGGGCTAGGACAAAAACTATGAAAAAACAAACTGGGCTTCTTTGTGTTCCAGAAAGCAAATAAGCTATCAAAGACAATTAGAACTATCAAAAGGACCTTGGAAGCCAGGCGCAGTGATGCACACTTGTAATGCCAGTGACTCTGGAGGCTGAGGCAGGAACATCACAAGTTCAAGACCAGCCTCAGAAAATTAGCAAGGCTCTAAGCAACTTAGTTAGACCCTGTCTCAAAATCAAAAAATAAAAAGGACTGGGGATATAGCTCAGTGATAAAGAGGTTCAAGCCCCAGTACACACACACACACACACACACACACACACAATAAACCTTTGGAGCCAATTTGAGGCCTAAGAAGGACAACTGAAGCACAGAAAGTGAAACCGCTCTTGATATATCTTTATCTATGTCTATGTTCAAGATTTTATTTTTATTATAACACTTAAGAATTTTTAAATAAAAACATTTAACCCCCCCACCAGTTACCATTAGAAGTTGCTAGTGTACCAGCACATTAATATGAAAACTGACAACAAAATGAATCACACATTTAACTTGCCTTTCTTGTGTGAATTGCATTTCAGTGCTAACTACATAGATGATGAAAGAAAATTCTTCTTCACAGGAGAAAACCAGAGAAGAAATGCAAACAAACAAACAACAACAAAAAAAAATCCAGAACTAGAATTTAGAATTTCACAATTTTGCACCCACCATAAAATAATGGAGCTGGGAAATGATCACTCCTGAATACAAAAAAAAAAAAAAAATGATGTTAGGTAAAAGCTTGGCAAAGGACTTTATGATGGAGATGTCAGCTGAATAACCCTCAAAAGGTCAATCTTAGCATTATTATTGAACTATGGGACACCCTCTGACATGACACCATAGTACCTATGTGAAGTTCATAGTACCTATGACATGTTCTCTCCAAAAAAGTTAAGCTAGTGTCTCAGTCCATTTTGTGTTGCTATAAAAATAAAAACAATGAGACTCTGATTTATAAAGGAAAGAGATTCACTTGGCTTACAATTTTGGCATCTGAAAGGCCCAAATAGCATGGTGCCAGTTTCTGCAGTAAGCCCTCTGGCTGTGTCACAACATGACAGATGGCATCACATGGCAGAAGAGCCTGTGAGGGAGTTCACATAGCAAGAGAGTGAACTAAGAAAGGTAAACTCACTTTATAACAACCCATTCTTGGAAACTAATTCATTCCTACAAGACTTGCCCCATTCTTGTGTTCCTTCATGAATATGGCATCCACATGACTGAATTAATCCCACTCTCCCCCACCTCCTAAAGTTTCCACCACCTTGACATTGCCTAAGGTAAGGGGGGAGAAGGAGTGGCAAGGAATGACACAATAAAAATAGAAAAATAATAATCAGAAAAATGAGAGATTACACTCTATTTATATATGATCTATCAAAATGTATAAATGCATTCTACTGTCAGGTACAAAAATTGGAACAAACTAAAAAATTTTTTTAAATTAAAAATTAAAAAATAGAAAATTAGCACAATTATATGCCACCATAAGGAAACAACCAGTCACTTAAGAATGAAGAGTGTGTGTGTGTGTGTGTGTGCGCGCTTAATTTCTGATGAAGATGGCTCTGCAGAATAGTGGGAAAAGTATGGTCTTTCTAGTAAATGGTGCTGGGACAGAGAGATATGTATGCAGGAAAATGAAAGTGTATACCTAATTTACAGTCTACCTAAAAATCATCTTCCAGTGGATTATAAACTGGAAACTATTATGAATGCATGTCAATAGAAACAATGAACTTCAGAATCAGATTCATCAAGCCTGAGGTGCTGGAATTATGCTGCAGAATATAAAACACATATTTAACATATGTAAAGACATAAAAGAGGGCTGGAAAGTAGGATGAAGGAAGATGAAACTGTATAAATAGGGCCCATTTGAAAGTAACTAAAGAGATTTCCTAGAAATGGAAATCCAATAAAAGAAATTAGAAACCCTATGGATGACTTAAGCAACGGATTAAGATCAGATGAAGTGAAAGATAGTGAATTGGAAAATGAATATGTATAAATAGTCCAGACTGCAATACAGAGAGTCAAAGATACAAAGAGAAAAAGAAAGGTAAGAGGAAGAAGTGAACAATTCTAGCATATTCTAGAATAGAAGACAGAATGAGGCAGAAATCATATTTCAAAGGCTATGGGGATAACATAAAAGACCCTGTTCTAAAAGGCAAGAATTGTAAGGAATCTCAAACAAAAGGATATGCACTCAATAAACAATACAGTCAAACAATGGACTTTAAGAGCAGCCAGAGAGAAGAGTCAGGTTAAGTACAAGATGAAGGTAATAGGAAATCCAGCTCACAGTCAATAGACAAAGACAGTCAGAAGATTGGGAAGCAATATGTTCAGATTCCTGCAAACCACAGTCAATATAGACTTTGGTATCCAGAAAAACAATGTCTCTCAGGAAGGAGAGTAAAGAAATCATTTTAAGAATAAATAAATTAGCAAGAAGAATTATGCTACCAGCAGATTATCATAAAAGGTAATTTTGAAAGTTATATATATCTCCAGAAGCAATTTAAACAAAAGAGGAGGAGTGATGGCCAAGGAAAACATTTAAATTGAGGTTATAATATATTAAGATAATTCTAAAATATTAGACAATATTTGCAAACCACTAAGAAAGGAGACAGTTGATAAGAGCTAAAGAATTCTAAGGTATTTTTGTTGTTCCACAATTGGATAAATATAATAGTTAATTCTACACTTGGTTTATTAAATATTCATTTTTAAGACTTCAAAAGTATCTAATTAACAAATAGAACAGAGTCAAATGAGGGAAATTTTACACTAGGGGAAATCTCAATTAATTTAAAAAATGGCAAGAAAAGGGGCAGAGAGAATAATGGGGAAAATAGATGTTACAAAATAATATGGTAGAAGTGAATCCTATACAGAAGAAATTAATCATAAATACAAAGAATCTTCCAGGTTTAAAAGAAATATTTCAAGACATGATTAAGAACCAAATTCCTAAAATATGCATCAGTAGAGGATAGGTAAGAAACACTACACTAATATTAGACAAATGAGATTTTAATTTGAAAGGCAGTAGTAGATATAATAATATTACATGTTGACAAAAGGTCTAATATATTGAGGAGATTTAACATTCCTAAATTTATAAGGACATCAGTAAAATAGCTTTAGAATATTTAGTACAAAAATAAAGAATGTAGGTAGGTATGGTGTCCCTTGCCTGTAATCCCAGTGGCTCAGGAGCCTGAGTCAGGAGGATCACGAGTTTAAAGCCAGCCTCAGCCAAAAGGAGGCACTCAACAACTCAGTGAGACCCTGTCTCTAAATAAAATACAAAATAGGGCTGGGATGTGGCTCTGTGGTTGAGTGCCCATGAGGTCAATCCCCAGTACCCTGCAAAAAAAAAAAGTAAAACATTTTGCTATGCCTCTGTCCACAAGTAACAGAGCTTCTCAACAGTAAAACAAGACAGATACAAAAAGAATAAAATAATGCTTAACAAGCTTCATCTAACCCACACATTAAGAAAGTGCTACATTCAACTACTTTTAAACACAGAGCATATATCAAACTATGAAAGAAGTCTTACGCTGATTTACAGAACTGCTATCATGGAGAATATTTCTCTTTCCTCAGTTCAGTCAAATTAGAAAAATTAAATAAAGGAAGAAAGGAAGGGAGGGAGAGAGGGAGCGAGGGAGGAAGGCAAGAAGGGAGGGAGAGGAGGAGAAAAAGTTATGTTAGCCGACTTTCTAAAACTGTAACAAAATACCTGAGAATCTCAACTTTTAAGGAGGAAAGGTTGATTTTGGCTCATGGTTTCAGAGGTTTCAGTCTATGGTCATTAGACTTTGGGCCTGCAGTGAGGCAGAATATCATGCCAGGGAGCACATGACAGAGCCAACTGTTTACCTCATAGTGGTCAGGAAGCAAAGAGAGAGGAATGGAGAGAGAGGGGGTGGGGAGGGTCCCAGTGTCCCTTTCAAGAACACACCCCTGATGACCTAATTTCCTCTAACCAGGTCCCCCTTCCTAAAGTTTTCAACACCTCTCAATAGAGCCATCAGTAGGGAACCAAGCCTTCAACACATGAACTTGTTATGGGCCAGGCTATATGGGCAATGACCAAACAGACTTCATTTTACCCGGAGACTCCTTGTCATGTAGGAAATGCTTCTCCCGTGGGAACACCCAGTCTCTGTACCCATCAACAGTTGCTTAGCATAGAATGTTTGGCAACACAAAATGACAATTCTTATATAATGTAAAATTGTTCTCATTTTGGTTTATACTTCCCTTGGACAATGTACCCTGTGAGAGAACGACTGTCTAGATGTTAGTAACCATTCTTTAACTTGTACCTGATTAAGGTCGCTTTGACCCACTTCCCCTTCTGCTTATGATTTTAGATCTCATGATGTTAGTTTGTAGTTTTGAGTCATAGCAACAGCCACTTATGATTAGTGTACCAACATGCTTTCCTATGGTATAAAAATCCCTGCAATCCTACGCTCGGGGCTATTCTCCCAATAGCCATTTTGGGTGTTGTGTGAAACAACTAATAAAGACTCTCAAATTTGGACTTCTCAGTGGTCATTGGTCTGTTCTTAAGTTGCGGCCCAAAACAAGCTTTTGGGGGACTTTTAAGACCTAAACCACAGCCAAAAGTAATTTACCTCCTGATGTGAGACAGATGGTGGAGTCCAATTGTGTCACTTGAGATTGAACAAGGCAACTGGATAAAAAGTACAGGCAGAGTATATGTAGGGAAATGACATGGCCCAGTAGCATTGGAGGCCCATGACTCTCACAAAAATCGGAGGAGCAAAGGACAGAGTGGTGTTGGAAGTGAGGGAAGAGAGGTCTGTGTGTCTGATGTAATGGATGTGCCAGGTAGAGACACTCGCACTGGGAAGGGAGTCGGAGTAAATTCCACCCTTACCATTCTCTTTGAACCCATTCCAGGCCTCTCATAAGACACACTCAAGCAGAAGCCAGTGGGCAATGGGGTCCTTGATGGACTGAGCTTGCAGTGTGGATCGAAGCGTGCAGTAGGCATGGTTCACCACTTTTGCTTTTGACTCACAACTCACAGTAACCCAATACTGATGAGCATGCACGTCTCTATAACTAACGAATTCAGAAGGAAAGGTAATATAGAATACTAACATTTTCATACTGCTAATGGAGGAATAAAATGCAGGTGATGGTCATCAATGGCAGCTAAAACTATTAGTTAATAGAAAAATCTAAAATGGATGAATCATTCTGATAACCCCTACTCTACATGTCAATATTAACATTATGAAAAAAGAGACAGACAACAGAGGCCTCCTGTGTGTAATAGAAAGTGTACACACTGTGGCATTCTGGTCCCAAATACCGAAGCTGAATCTAATCAAGACTATATTTAGTCCACAAGGGCAGACTGTACTTAGGAAATATAAGGAACTGAAGGATATGTTAAATACCCCAGAGCTACAATCTGAAAACTGCAGATTGTGGAAACTGTATGGGGAAAACAACCCAGTTTCATTAACAAATATATTGCAAGATGTGAAAAAGATGGATGAGGAAAACTGACTGATGAATCTGAGAGATAGCCACACCCTGTTTGCCATGTTGGACCTTTCCTGGATCCTAATTGAAACAAACTAGCTGTAAAAAAAATTGAGGCAATTGTAGAGATTTGAACATTGACTGGATACTTAGTAATCTTAAGGAATCTTATTGACTTTTGGATATTTAATTGTACTCTGGTTTTTCATTCTTGAAAAAGAATCTATATATTCTAGTGATAACTATTGAACATTGTGTATAATATTAAGGACTTGACTAAAAATAACCCGGTCAGAGTATGTGAAGTGGGTAGAGAAATGAATCAAACAAGTCAAAACCATGTATTGGTGATTTTGAAACCAAGTTCTTAGTACATGGGAGTTTGTTATATCAGTCTTTACTTTGAATGTTTTATTTTTTCCATAATAAAATATGTAGGAAAAATGCATATAGAGGATGTGAATTGTCTATTGCATAATCTCATGATCCATAATCAGCATTGAGGAACAGAGCAATGTCAGGAGACATTGGGAACTGAGATGTCTACAGTAGAAGGATGAAGGCCTCATTTGCTCCAAATTCTGTGCTGGTTATAGGTTCCCAGTCCTTGGGGAACTGTGACCCTGGAGAGAACATAGAATCCCCAGTGAGAGAATGAGGTGGACCAAATTGAGCTTATCTGTAAAATGGAGAGGCCATGGTTGCGAGAGAAAATATGAAAATGCCCATTAAATCTGGCAATGGGATGGAGGGCAGAGTATATAACCTTAATCAGGAAGCAAATACAGTCATCTTTTGGTGTCCTCAGGAGTTTGGTTTCCAGGAACGTCCCACTACCAAAATTCATGGATGATCCAGTACCTTATATAAAATGGTATGTTCTTTGCATAGAGCCCATACACATCCTCTTGTATACTTTAAATCATCTCTAGATTACTTACAATAATACAGCATAAATTCTGGGTGGGTAAATTGTTATTATACTATATTGTTTAGGGAATAGAAACAAGAAAAATGTCTGTTTTCATTAGAGATCTGACTACACAGTACATTGTACGTGAATGAGACTCAGGGGAACAATATTCAAACAATGAGTGCTGTTGAGAGACGGAGGATCCATGACATGCTGGGGAGCTGAGGCAGGGTTTCCCCACAGGATCACTTCATTGGCATGGATTTAGCATACTACCTGGTATGCACCAAATGCAAGTTTTGCTTTTTGAAACTTTCTGGATTCCCCTCCCCTCAAATATGCAGATGGAGAACCAACAGATATGGAGGATGACTAAATGCTATTCATGGGCAAATGAAAGTTATTAGAAAGATGATTGAATGTATATACTTTATAAAGTCATGTGCTCTGAAAACTTTAAAAAGGATATTTTCTGATTTTGAAACTGTTTTGAGGTAGTACAAAGACTAAAGGAAAGAACTCTACCTACATGTATCAATTTATATACACCTTAGCAGAAAAATATTGAGTTTGAAAAGTAAGTTATAGGATACTACTGCATGAAAAATTATAAATACACTAAACAATTCACTATGTAAGTGTTCCTTAAATTAGGGTTTTAGAATTCTTTTATAATTATTTAATACCTTCAAAGTTCTATTTCATTTGGATTATACTTATTGATATAAGAAATTAAAACTGAACACAAAAACTTAGGTATTCAATCCCATTGGGTGTCAGTGTAACTATCATCCATTCTGAACTCTCTGAAAAACTTCACTGTGCCCCCCAGAAAGAATGAATGTCTCAGTAGTATTATTAAAATTGATTTTGTCTTACTATCATCCAAAAGGGTTATGGGTCCCCTCCAGGAGGTCCTTGGTTCATATTTTGACAATCAATGTATTGTACAAGTTAGATACATATTTAGATGTAATAAATTTAGTAAAATTATAAACAGAAACATAACCTGGCAAAGAAACCTATATAAGTATGGGATAAGCTGTGCTACAATAACAAATATCCCATGAATCCTGTAGGCTTACAGCCAAGCTTTACTTCCAACTATGTTACATATCTATCAGTCACAGATCTACTCCCTCATCCTCTTCACACTGGAATGCAGGTGGATAGAGCAGACACTGGGATTTTTCCAGGTTCATGGCACCTGAAAAAGGGAAAGTGAAGCCACCTCTGCTTGGAAGAAACATGGGTCACTTATGCCCACATTTTTCCTGGCCACAGCAATTTACACGGCCTCACCTGAGGAATGACAGTGAATATTTTTCACAAGAAGTTTATTTACCATTCACCAATGTCAAGGTGGTTGTTAGCTCAGGGTAGAAAGGGAATGGAATAATGGAATAATGGTATTTTTCTTTTGGTAATAGGAATAACACAAGCATCCCTGGTATCTGCGGGAGATTAGTTCCAGGAACGCCCCTCAAATTCATCAATGATAGATCTCTTAAATAAAAGGCATAATATTTGCATATAACATAGGCACATCCTGCTATATTTTAACTCACCTCTAGATTACTTACACTATCTAATGCCATATAAATGCTGGGTAAATATTTGCTGTGACTGTATTGTTTAGGGAGCAAATGCAAGAAATAGTCTGTACATGTTCAGTACAGATGCAATTATTTCTCAAATATTTTTGATCCACACTTGGATGGACCTGTGGATGTGAAACCCATGGATACAGAGGGCTGGCTGTAACAATCATGGCAGGAACAGCAATTGTTATCAAAACAGTTTTCTGAATTAAAGTGAGTAAAATAAAACTCAGTAGAAACCAGAGGTGCTCTCTTTGTGATTGATTTGACCTGACGATATTCCTCAAAATAATGTTAAATTAGGCATGATTGGGTGGTCAAAGACCTAAAGGCAAAGGGATGAAGACTGTGTGTAGCAATAAGAAAAGACTGTCTTAGACTCTGGACTTCCTAGCTTCAGTTTCTAACTATATGACCTCAGGGAAGTTTTTAATGTATCTGCGCCTTTAAATGGGCTTTTTGATGGTACCTGCTTTATACAATTGTTGAAAAGTAAGGTTGTGTACCACAATGATCCACATATCTACAGTGCTCAGCATGGCATCTAACCTAGAGAGCATGCTACACAACCCAAACTGGGAAGTAAGACATACCAGTCAACATTGTGACCTTCTTCGTGGATGGACAAATGAGATTTTAGACAATACTTATATGAAGTTCTAATAGTATTAGGTATCATTTTCCAGCCTTGAATGAGAAAGACATAACTACTCAACATACTAGAATACCTATGATTTCATGGTGTGAGTTGAAGATAAGTCTCTTTTCCAAAGAGCAGTACTTTGAAAGATAAGTAGGGTTAGTGACAAAATCATGGGGGAGACAAGACATTTTTTTCCCAAACTTACTGAAAACCAAACCAGTAGCTTCCAAACTACACTACCATGGGTGGCATGGAGGTCACTCACTGATGCTGCTGGTTAAATAGCAATGGGAATTCTGCCACTTGTTCAGGAAATAAAAGGTTGTGCGAAGCTGTTGCTCACAATATGATAATGAGGAAACCCCAATTTATTCCAAGACCATCATTTGTGACATCCATTAGAGAGAAAATGCAAAGAAGTGTGAATGCACCACATTCTGGGGAGGGATGAGCCCTTCCAAGTTAATAAGAGACCTGCAGCTGCTTTCATCTCTAGAACACAGAGTAAAGAAGAAAAACCTTTTCAAAATCAGGCAAAAATTGGCAATGAAATCCAGTAAGATTTTAAGGACCCAATAGGCCAGCATGATGGATTCAAATCCAGAAAAGACCCTAAAGCTGATTAATCTACATGCCCTGCAAATTCTCTCCTCAGATATTTGATCTCAAGTGGGGCGTGAAAGGCTGGGAACAGAGTAAAACATGAAGAGAGAGAAACAGAGACAGAAGGACAGAGATCCTTTAGGGTAGACAGCTGGGGGTGAGGCAGCAAAACAGAGTTCTCCCAAGTCCTGGGAAGCCAAAGAATGAGCAAGAAAACAGAAATCTGAGCCTCAGATTCCTGAAAGGAAGGATTTTATTTCTACCATAAAGTATACGAAAACCATGGTCAACAGAAGCCAGGTGCATGATTGTCTTCACAGGATACAGTAAATGGTATACAAAAATGAATGCCCTAGTGTGTGTGTTCAGCACAGCAATGTTTCAGAACACAATATCAACACAATAATATCAATCATGTTTCTCTACAGTAAATAAGAGTTTGTAGAAAACAAAATTAAAAGCACAATACCATTTATAATCACTCCTACCAATTAGTGTTCGTCAGGACCAGGAATGCAAGGTCAGCATGGGGAGAACTGGGTATTGTTTTTTTTTTAAAAAAAAAAGGGAAAAAAGGATGGAACTGTTCTGATTGAAGATGTAGATCCATGAATCTACACATACAAGGCTTAAACTTATAAAAATGAGTACATATTAAAAATGATAAAACTGGATAAGATCTGTGGATTTTATCAGTGTCAATTTCCTGTCATGTCATAGTAGTCTCCTCTTATCCACAGAGAATACTGTTGTAGCTGGGATCTGAATGTCCTCCTAAAGCCCCTGTGTTGAAGCCTTGACCCTCAGCTTGGTGCCTTTGGGATACAGTGGAACCCTTAAGAAATGAGGCCTACCGGGAGGTCTCTAGGTCACTGGGGGTGTGCCCTCAAGGGGGTGTGAGGTCTCAGCCACTTCCTCTTCCTCTTTTTTTTTCTTCCTGGCCATAAAGTAACAAACTAGGGTAGAGGTGGGGACCACAGGAACCAAAGTTCTGCCAATCACACTGGCAATTCTTACTAGGACCAAAGTTGGAGCTCTGAAAACACAATGATAATCAATGAAATTCTAAACTGTGACTGCACAGAAAGGGGAGATATCGTAATGCAGCACTGCTTATATGGACAGCAGTGCTGTCCCTGGAGCAGGTCATGGAAATAGAGAAAGACTAGATCTATTCAGCCCAATTCCAAACCAGAACATTAGAAGGAAGGATGGAGAGGTCCTCAAGGATTATATCAAAGAGGGCAAATTACACTGTTTGTGTCTTTATTCCAAAGAAGGATGTAAGGCAGGTGTAAGAATAAACTAGCTCACGCTTCTTTTCTTCCTGCAGTTCCCTCCCTAACACACGAGTGTGCACACACCCACACACACCCACATACAGCTCTTTAAACTGCTGCATTTACTGGAATTTTTACACCTCAGGTGGGTCTATTTGTTTCCAATAAACATACTTGGCATCTATTTTTGGATCTCATCACCCTAATGAAAGGATCACAGAATACTTCACAGCCAATTACCATGTGCAAGATAAATGCATGTATTTATTCATTCTCTATGGTGATGATTAAGAGGGAGTTCATTTCACTGTAGTCTTGCAGATGTTTAAAATATAAATGAACTGACTGCAAAGAGAAATACCCAGAGCCTACCTGAGAAAAATGCCATTCTAGATAATGCACTTCTGTTCAAACTATTAGCATGAAATCACCCTTTTATTCCTTCATATCTCACTAAGAGGATGAGGTAAAGCAGGTGCCAGATACATACCACTTAAAGAAAGGGACTGGCTCCCCTGTTTGCCTCTGAGAAGCCCAGACGCCAAACCTATTCTCTATCCTGGGTTTTCCTTTTCCCTGATGTTTTGTTTCCTTAATGCTGTTCTATTAGGCTGCATTTGATATTTATTTACCCATAGCAGAAGGAATATATTCAAATGGGAAATATTTCCCTAAATAAATCTACTGTTGAAGTTCTCTACTGGGAGAAAGTAAGCATATATACAGCCTTGGATTTCTAGCGTTTTGGGGATGCAGGGCTTATGCCTTTCTCAATAGCTGAAAGATAAGTGATGCTGTTAGAGTTCCTTGAGGTTTCACTGGTGGCTGCTCCTCGCCATATATCCCTCTAGAGACCTTTACCACATTCAGTTGCCAGAAGTTCTGACTCTAACTTTGCTGTGCCCAGGCTCCACACTGCAGGAGAAAACTCTGAGAGAGGAAACTGATAGAAAAGCAATACATTTAATGCTTCACACACATGCAAGACTAGGTAGCAAAAATATTTCCCAGACTTTGGTAAACACCTTTTTTGGCCACAGGTGCTAGGGGAAGGTCTTATCTTCCTTCTCTCCTTTCCCCCAAATGGTGTAGTTCATGGACTTTGTAATCAACTCCACTAAGAAGAGAGCACAAGGCAGGGACCTGGGACAGGTTGTAAATGTAACTGGTGAATGCTATATTTTTTTATCCTTTGTTTTATGACTAAATTATAAAGTATCTATGAGCAAAATAAAAATAAAATATTTTAATACTTAAAAAACTTATGTATATGTATTTCCATATGTGTTTATAGGCAAACATATACTTACATACAATATATATTAAATAGCATTTATTTAAATTAGTTATTACTTTTTTCATTTTTAAATTTTGTTTTAATTAGTTATATGACAGTAGAATGTACTATGATACATCATACATAAATGGAGTATAATTTCTCATTTTTCTGGCTGTACATGTTGTAGAATTCCACCAGTCATGTTGTCATGTATGTACATAGGGTAATAATGTCTGATTCATTCTACTATCCTTTTAACTCCCATACTCCCCCTTCTTTCACTCCCCTCTACTTATTCTAAAGTAAGTCTATTCTTCCCTAGCAACCCCATACACTCAACTTTATTGTGAATTAGCATCTGCATATCAGAGAAAACATTCAGCCTTTGGTTTGGGGGGATTGACTCATTTCGCTTAGCATGATATTCTCCATCTCCATCTATTTACCAGCAAATATCATAATTTCATTCTTTTTAAAGGCTGAGTACTATTTCATGTGCATATATACCACATTTTCTTTATCCATTCATCTGTTGAAGGGCACCCGGGTTGGTTCCATAGTTTTGCTATTGTGAGTTGAGCAGCTGTAAGCATTGATGTGACTTGGTCACTGTAATATGCTGATTTTAAGTCCTTTTCTACTTAGAAACAAAGTAGTAACATTGTATCAATACATTCAGTCAAATACATAGCTCTAATGAAAAGTAGCAGCTAAAGGTAGTGTCTGCAGCAGTTCTTGTTTGGTTTACAAACACGACCTGAATAGCTTACTCTAACTCTTCCCTATCCTTAACAAAAAGAAGTACATGGGACTGGGACTGCAGCATTCTCTGTCCTTTACATTGGATCCCTGCTTCCCCTACATCAACATTATTGTTCCCAAGATTATTCAGCAGTTTTCATGTCCATCCACCCTCTCACTGATGTTGCCTTCTCCTCCTTGCCTAACATCAAACTGTCCCTTAGTGTCTATATACCTACAGCCTGCCAATCCAACAGGTCTCCCCAGGGCTGCTTATCCCATTGCACGTCTTGCAAACATTTTATTCCACTATAAAAATGCACTTTGGATGTGTAGTTACCCATTTGTGGCTACCACCAGTCATCTAGCCCAGTGCCTGGTACACAAACGTGATCTGGGTATTTTGTTACCCAACCAATGGATCCAGGGTGAGCCAGTCATGGGCAAGACAAACAGCTTCCACTTTCAGGTCAGAATTCCTCAGCTCTGCAAAATAGAGGCTTTGCTGCTGATCTTCGGGTATCTTTCCATTTAGACCTGTGCTATAACCTGGCTTTTTTTTCAAGCGGATTGGAAGTGGTGATTGGGAAACAGAAGTATCCTGTAAACTGTGTAAATGCTGTGAGCTCACTTGTCTTGTCCCAACATAGGAACTGCAATTTCAGGACAAGAAGCAGCACAAGAAATGGGTTTCCTCAGTGCATGTCCATTGCAGACCTCAACTACATTCATATCAATATAATTAAATAATGCAATAATGGGCACCTCTTATACAAATTTTTAAAAATAATCTCCATTTTAGTAGTCCTTTAAGTCTTATATTCTTAATCTCCAGTCTCTGCTAAAAGTTCATAGATTTGGTGTAACTGTTGGCAAATAGCTTTGGAGTACCTTTTTTTGAAACTTCCTCAGGGAAGAAGACATCCTGGCTTTTAAGTACTTGCCTGGGGTCTGCCAAAAAATTACCAGTTCTTGTTGAAATTTTCTGCTAACACATATCCTTTCACTCCATTTTTTTCCTGCCAATCTCTAACTTCTAATTTACCTCCCAAAACTACTTGGGGTCACTCCTATCATTGTGCAATAAGTATTGACAGGAACACTTTGTAGAAACAGACAAAACATAAATGACTTAAATTGTTTTCTGAGTCATGGGATAGATGAGATTTTTCCCCCAATTTAACTCAAACTATACTTTTTCTATATAGAAATTTTATGCTACCTGCTAGTTTTACCCATAGGAATTCCTTTGCAATGAATGGAGCCATGGTTTTCTCTGCTGTAAGGAAACCCTGGCATTGTCACAGCATTCATGTCAGTGCTCGCTGGATAGGAAAACTATCTTTATTATGTGCTGTGCATTTTATAGTTTGCAACCCCATGACTTATCCATCACTGTCACCACTTCTCTTCTTTTTCTTTTTTAATTTTTTGGTACCAGGGATTGAACCCAGACACATTGAACCACCTGTTTTTTTTTTGTTTTTTGTTTTTTGTTTTAATTAAAAACATTTTTTTGAGACAGGGTCTTGCTAAGTTGCTTAGAGCCTCACTAAGTTGCCGAGACTGGCTTTGAACTTGCAATCCTCCTACCTCCACCTCCCAAGCCACTGGGATTACTGGCATGCCCCACTGCGCCCGGCTACCACTGCTCTTCTTCACAGGCTCTTCTTCACAGGTCCTCGTTTTACAAACATAGACATTGGGGCTCAAAAAGTCTCAGAAAAGATAAATGCCTTGCTCTGCATCAACTGTGTGTTCATAGTTAACAGTGACATTTTGGGATGTAGAGTGTTTAAAGATCCAAATAAATGATTAATGTATATAAATTATACATAATTAATATGTTAATACATAATACATTAGTACAATATACCTATTAGTTCATTTATATTTACATATACATTACTATTCCCTTGACAACAACAAAACCAAGTGAGAGGAGATAAAGAAATAAAGTCCATAGCATATGAAGCACCACAACACATGGGCTCAAGGTTATGTCATTTGTACTTTTTCCTTCAATTTAGAGTCAATTTTTTTTCCTGGTGATTCTGTATTCTTTTCTATCTTATTTAGATTTTTTATATTATTTTGAAAATTTTAAATGACTATCATGGGCTGAATTATGTTCCCTTCTTTCATTCACATATTAAAATCCTAAAACCTCAGGAATATCACTGTGTTTGGAGATATAGCTTTTCAAGAGGGAGTTAAGTTAAAATGAAGTCATTAGGGTGAGCTCTAATCCAACATGACTGGTATCCTAATAAGAAGAGGAGATTAGGACATGAGTGCACTCAGAAGAAGACCATGTAAGGACACAGGAAATGTGATCATCTGCAGACAAAGAGAGGTCTCAAAAAAAATTTAAAAAAATCAACCCTGTGGATGCCTATATCTCAGACTTTCCGTCTCCTGAGTTGTGAGACAGTAAACTTCTGCTGTTTAAGTCATCTAATCTGTGGTTATGGCAGCCCTAGCAAACAAGCACAATGACCATAATAAATTTAATGTTCTGTACTTTAATATGGTAGAAATTAGACTCAGTTTGGATAATAATAGTACTCAGCAATTATTTGAGGTTAATGATCATAATGATGATGTTAATCTGATATTAATTTCAGCAATATTTTCATAGCAAATCCTTAGATTAAATCTGTACCAGCAAAATACCATCTTAAAGCAAAACAGTGACGCAACATTCTGTTGGAAATAGGAAAGCAAATGAGTTCCCAATCTGCTAACAATTTACTCTGGACCTTCCCTGGGGAATTTTCTATCCTGAACCTCAATTTCCTCTGCAGAAAAGGAGAGTATTTGAGTCCTAATGCTAGATGCTTTATGACTCTGATTAAGTACTTCAAATGATTTTACACAATGAAACTAGTAACTGTTTTCATCTTAAACCCAAAAGGAAAAGACTTACAGGCTTACATTCTGGCACTAATCACCTCTTCCATATTCATCTACTCTTTGAATCTTTTTTTTGTATAAGCTACATTATACCTTGCCTCATTAACAAGAGCATAACTTATTTAAAAGAAAATGGTAGACATTACATTATTTTGCACCTACTTCATCTAGCACTGCTCTATAATCATTCTACAAATTTGAATAATGTGTGTGTAATGAGTTACAGTAGTTCCCCCTTGGATGTCTGAAACCACAAATAGTACTGAATCTTACATGTACTGTTTTTTCCCATGTGTATATAATTACAAAGATAAAGCTTAATTTATAAATTAGGCATAGTAAGAGATTTACAAGAATAAGGATATACTGCAATGAAAGTTATTTAAAACATTTTTTTTTAAATTTCTGGAGTATTTTGTTTAATATTTTGGGGCCACAGTTGGCCTCAGAAACTAAAAATCATAGAAAATGACACCATGGATAAGGAGGCAACAGCAGAATGAGTTGACAGTGCAGACAGACATGTGTGTGCAAATGTGCTTGCATTATAATTGTTTGTATGACAGAAATTGAGAGTAAACTAACTTGAGTCAAGAAAGGATATTGGTTAATAAAGCTGAGAGGTCCAGGAGTCAGGGCAGGTCCAATGATGTCAGGATTCCATTTTGCTCTTGCCATCTCATCTCCTCTATGTTGGCCTTACTCTTTGGAAGGTCTAACACAAGTCCATGGTGACATGAGGGCAGGGGAGATGGCCTGACCTAAAACTGAACATGGTCCCTCTTGATAGCTCTTGTTCTCAGTGGGAGAAGGACTGACTCTCCTGATGGCTTTAGGGAAATCTGGAAGTGATTCTTACTGCCTGTCTTTGGTAATGTACCAATCCCTGGACCAGCCACCAAGGAAAAGGAAGCACCTAATGTTGCGGTATTTGATTTGACTTCAGGCATTCTGGCTAAGATGGCTCAAAATCATCAATACAACCCAAGGAGTTTTCACTTGCAATCAGGGAGTGGTCATTTTCATTTAAAATGTTGCAAATAGGTGATACACCTTTCCTCAAATCACTGGGTAATTATCTTGCCACCCCTCTTCCAAAACTTAGATAGATGAATCTTAGTTATACTTGGTATCCCATTATAAATGAAAGAAAACGCCAAGTTGAAAGTTCCATGCTAATAGTTTGCAGTATTGTTTTCTTCTAGAATGAAACATGTAGATAGTTTTAAACAAGAAAAGAAAATCGAAAAATCATGAGAGCTAATAATGGCAAATTAGTGAGAATTTAGTAGTGTACCTTTCAGGCAAGGATTTCATTTTTCTGAAGCACATCTTTAAAAGTTCCTCTTAGGTACTAGCTATCACAGTGTCTGCCAAGAAGCTGTGTTCCACCCAGCTGTTTCTCCATTTCATGGATTCTGGGAGAATACCTCCCTCCCCCGTACTGATCTTCCTGGGCTCTGATCCAGGCACTGTCATTCTCTTTGAGTAGTCAGTCACATGCTTCATTCTGCCTCTGAGAAGAGCTCTATCTCCCTAGTAGAGATGGTAAGGAAAGCTACACCATGTTAGGCAAAGAAATGCCACAACCCACTGAAGGAAACTCAGTACCTTGAAGAGAGAGGTCAAGCCAAGGAAACAGAAAGATGGTTTCTGTTGAAGGAACCAATGGAAGAGACAGAAGAGAACAGAATTCTTAAGACCAGCAATTAAAGGACAAGTGGGTCAACTATTAAAAAAAAAAGGCCTTTTGAATGTGCAATGTTGATGCATGAAGTAAAAATCAGAAGGGTCACTGCTAAGAACCAAATTTGTGTTTTAGATAATGAAGCAAAGGAATCACCCTGTAAATTAAAAAATGCGTACAAAGTTAGAATTGGACAGGAAGAATGTGTTCTGGTGTTCAGTTGCACAGTAGGGTGACTATGGTTAACAATAATGTATTGAATATGTCAAAATAACATTTTGAATGTTTCGCTACAAAGAAATAATAAATGCTTGAGGTGGTAGGTATGATAATTACCCTGATTTAATCATCAAACAATGTATGCATATATTGAAACATCACATTGTATCCTATAAATAAGTACAATTCTTATCAGTTAATTAAAAATAAAACTTACAAAAAGACAAGACGCCTAAATCACAAGTGAAAAGATAAAAGAATTTAGAGCAGAGATTCGAGAGACCTCTGGCATGAAATTAAATGTTTCTCAGGAGGATTAAAAAAGAGATAATTTTTAAAATGAACTTTCTGAAAGTAAAAGACTCAATTTTTCAAATCAAAAGGTTTCATTTACAACCAGATAGCATGAATGAAAATAAAACAAACCAATTCACGGATGCATTCTGGTAGAATTCCTGAACCCCAAGAAGGAAAAGAAAACAAATCCTGTTGCAAGGAAGAAAGAACAGCTTTCTCAAGTGGAAAAGAGAAATGGACAGTATCCGGATGTCTTATCTGTACCATCATGTGTAATAAGACTGCGAAAAAACTATTTAAAGATCACTGAGGGAAAAGAAAATCAGTAAGAATCAAGATTCTGAGCTTAAAAAATAAATGGCTTAGTGATGAAAAGCCTCTTGCACCCTATCAGAGCAAAATATCTGAAAGAGAATTCTAAAGGAAGAAAACTTGTAATAAGATATATGTCTTAAGGTAGGGGGAAATAACAAGGGGGAAAAGATAGATGTGGATGTTGGGTGAGATCCCTCCCTCCATCAGCCTACACACACTCTGGGAAGCTCCAGCCTGGGGTGCTCATCAAGGCTTTCAACCCATACACTATTATTGGTCCCTCAATCCAGGTCCAAGATCTCAGCACCTTGGCAAACAGGAATGTTACACAATGTCAGGGATTTGATTCAGTTAAAATCTAGGTAGGCATCATGAGCTGGAAAACTGGGCTGGAAGTTCAGCCTCCCTGCCTCTTAGTCATCCAGGAAGTGATACTCATGGAGGAGGGGTGGGTGTAGTGAGAAACCATGTCAGAGGACATTACAAATTCACATGCTATGCTATGAGGAATTAAACCAGACTCTGTGATTGATCAGTTTGAGTCAAATGATGCTGCTAACACACAGCCCTGGCCTCTCAACAGCAAAAGGCCCAGAGGAAAGGGGCCCTGGCAGGAGGCAACTATCTGTTTTGGGTCTGCTGCAGGGTCAGAGTGCTGCCTGCATTCTCCCTTCTCCAGGACAGAGAGTCACACACTGCAGCTACTCAGAGAAAGGAGAGAACTGTAAGAAGGAAAGACAGTACAGCTGTAGCTCATGAGTACACGGGTCAGCAGCAGCCACTGGAAGTATGATGGAGCAGGGACTCATTCTGAGGACAAAAGGGAATTTAGATAAGAGTGCTCTGTGATTGTGCTCAGGATGCTGCTTCTGATTCTCCTCCTCCATCATCCTTCTGGCCACAGTCCCTGCTATGGTTTGAAAGGGCCTCCCTAAATTTTCTGTGATGGCAACTTAATCCCCAAATTCATATGTTAATGGTAATTGGAGGTAATTAGGCATTAGGTAATGGACATTTGGGAGATAATAAGGATTAGACATGTCCTGAGGGTGAGGCCCCCATGATGAAATTAGCGTTCTGAAAGAAGAGAAAGAAAGACAGAGCCAGTCTGTGTGTTCCAGTATAGCAACAGAAAATGGACCAGGTCAGTCACATCCCACTGCTCGTGTCTTACCCACATAATGATGTTGGAGAACCAACATCAATACCCCTTGTGTCCCACCAAAGCCTCCCCAACCCCTAAAACCCTTATGGTTTCAAGCCTTCCCTTGCCTTAGCTAATTTTTCTATCTAGACAAAACCAGCCTATCCCCAGCCAGGATCCCCCCTGGTCCTCCATGCCTGCCACCCACATAGCAGGAAGCCAATGCAAGAGGTCTGCCCCCAGGAGCATACCTCTGTGGCCCCTGACTCCTGCTCTTGGACTGCTAGCTCTCTGATCTCCTTTCTGTTGCTTTCCCTTCCTTACTCCCTAGATATCTGGACTTCCTCAGCTCTGCCACCACTTAACTCAGATAAGCCTTGATGTTCATCCATCCCCAGTCCCCACCCAAAAGAGGTTGGACATCTGATTCCTAGAATCCCATTGATTTGGATATTTTTTGTAGCTTCAAGGACGAAACTCCTGAGCACCAGAACTTTGCTGAGAACCAAGGGAGCCTCCCTGATGGTGGTGACTTCAGCTTCTCTCCTTGAGAAGGCAGATACTACAACCCCAGTGAACTCCTTTCTCTCTGCCTAGCTTTCTGTCCCTGTTTCTGAAACACACCTTCACCACTGCCAAAACACGGGATAAGAGCCTCATCTATGAACCCATCTTCTAATCCTGAGGAGCATTTTCCTTTAATCACTTCTACAGATGAGAGCCTGCCACACTGTTGTGTGTACTTCCTCTATCACTTTCTCTACCAGAGAGCACAATCATTGAAGCACCTTCATGTGCCCTTCAATGTCAAGAAAAATACCTTGGCAAGGACTTTAGACAGGAATAAATATTTACCAAGTTGAGTCATGACCTATTCAATGCATGCCTAAAGAGAAAACACATGAGGCAGTATGGAACTGTAGGAGGTGCCCCCAACATCCTGAGACACCTCTGTCACCTGGAAAAATGCAGCCCCTCCCCCTAACATTCTATGTATCTGAAGATAGAACAAAAATGAGTTTCCAGCCCAACCTGCAGCTCAGTCTCCAACCCCACTGTGATGACATCCCTTTGGCCAAACCACACTGGAGTGGGACTTAGCATTGCCAGCTCATCCCTTTTCATTTTTCTGTCTCTAATTTCTGCAAATGGATTTTACCACCCCAATTACAAGGTCTCCACCAAGAATGACCATAACTTATATTGCCATATCTATAAATCAAGACATACAGACTCTAACTCCTGATTATTCAAGTTTCTAATTTTAAACTGTATGATGGTGTGAAAGCAATATGCATATAGTAGAAATTGTATTTTGAATTTTGGATTCTGATCTTTTCCCTGGCTAGTAGTGAAGTCCAATTCTCTCTTTTGGTACCGGGCAGCAGCAAGGTACAGCTCCCAGTCAGGCATGAGATCATGAGGGGAGACAACTGACATTCCACAGGGCAGTATATTGCTAGGCTATGTTGTTCTATAGATGAGGTATCTCATGTGCATTTTTGACTTGAGATATTTTCAACTTCTGATGAATAATTTGGACACAATCCATCATAAGTCAAGGAGCTTCTGTACTTGGCAATTCAGTACCTGATCAAAGGATGTCTGTTTGAAAAACCCATTACAACAGAGACAGTTTGCACATAAGGAAACTGAGGCATGGAGAGGCTAAATAACCTCACAGCCAGTAACTGGCTCAGTCACGGGCCAGCTCCCATGCTCACATCCACTGACACTTGTTCACTGCCCAGGTAATCAGCCAAGTTCTGGATTCAGAACTGGCACAGCAAGAACATTGGGAGGCTCCTTCCTGGCTCTCCAGAACATTCCCAAATTCCCCAGAAAATGAGGGCTTAGGTAGAGTTCATACCTCTAATGTGCTCTTCATCATGTGTAGGGAATTTTGTCCTCCCAGTAAGTGACCATCTAGAGAAAGATGTGAAATGCTGCTTATTGTGCTTGTTGAACTCAGTGTACCATGAAGGTGACTGAGCAAAGCTGAGAGCTGAGAGAACATACTTCCTTTCTAGGAAATTCTTACTGGCAAATGTGTGCAGACCATGGAGAGGTCTGTGGAGAAACTAAGTATCTTCTACGGTTTGAATGTGTCTGCCCCCTACAAAATCCATATTTTAGGAATTTAATTCCCAATGCAACAGTGTTTGGAGGTGGAACCTAATGAGAGGATTCATGCCACTATGGAAAAGGTTTTTGAGAGTGGCTTCTAATTCTTCTGTTCTTATACTACATGAGAACTTGTCTGTCCTTCTTTTCTCTTACCCTTCAACCTTCTGCCATGTGAAGACATCATAAAAAGGCCCATACCAAATGCCAGTGCCTTAATATTGAACTCCCTAGACTCCAGAATATGAAAGAATAAATTTACTACTCAGTTATAGGGATTCTATTAGAGCAGCACCAAACAGAACAAGACAGCTTCCTTCTAACAGTGGCTGCCTTGGATGTGGATCCCCAGCTGTGTCCAGCCTCCATATGATGCAGCAGCCGCGGACAGCCCCTGCAGCCCCACAGGAGCCTCTGAGCTAGGGGCTCCCAACTAAGCCTTACTCCGATCCTGCCCCTGGGAAACAGAGATAATAAATGTCTGTCATTTTATGCTTCCCAATTTTGGGGGTCATCTGTTACAACAAAATAAATAATGGTGATAAGATTATGTATTTGCTTGTGTTTCCTACTATGTTTCATTTTAGATTCATTAAAATGATGATTCACATATATCATATTGCATCTAGCACAGTGTCTAAAGCCTGTCCTACAGAAATGTTCATTGTGTACATTAATAAAAAAATGAATTTCTGATAAACTTCAAAGTTGATTTTATTCATTAAGCATTTATTAATGACCTAATTGAAGTCAGGAATTGAGCTAGGCTCTGGGGACGTCTGAGTTGGAGTCCCCTGTGGCCAACTCTGAGACGAGGTTCTGAACATCATTCACAAGGGTGGGGAGTCTGGGTTCTTGTCCACTGACTCCCCTTCGACTTTCTGGTTGAGGGCTGCTTCAAGGTCCTCACATTCTGCCATTGCTGGCTTGTCCTGAGTGTGGGTCCAAGTGTAGTCCCAACATCAGAACAGCAGCACTCAGGCAAGCTACTTCAGGTGTGGGCAGCAAACAGCTTTGACAGAGGTGGGGTCCAACAGCATCCCTGTGAGATGAAGCATAAAACCAATGCCCAACTCTTAAGGAAATCAGAGTGCCATCTAAAAGAAATTATGATTATCATGAAATTTTAAAGAGGAAGAGCAAAGTAAGTTGTTAAACGCGATGATACTCTTACTGCCTACTGGATTATAGAAGGGGAGAAAACTGAAACTAGTGCTACAGAGTGCTGAGAACACCAACACAGGAGGACCAGTGCATACCAAAGCACAGAAGTGTGCATGCACATGATAGATCAGGAATTGGAAGTGCCTACTTGTAACTGCAGTGTCAGTCGTATAAAAGATAACGGGAGCCAGGGGTAGATTGAAGCCTATAACTGGTGCTTCATTGGCTCTGGAAGTATTTCCTGGTGGCAGAAGTGCCGCCCCTGTTGGGAAATGTGCTGTGAGAATTAATCTACATTCTTGACACTCTCAACTATTCCTGTATTCCCAATACTCCCAACATCCCCAATATTCCTAACACTCCAAACAATCCACAGATTCCTAAGCCCCCAACATTCCCAGCATTCCCACACTCCTACTCCTGACTTCCCAACACTCTCAACATTCCCAAGGTTCCTAATGCTCCCAGCCCTCCCAAGAAGAAGCACGAGCCAGATGAGATTCTGGCCTCTAGAGTCAAATAACCTGCCTCAGCTGTGATGAGGGAGTACTGCAGTCTTTACCATTTGCTTTGTGGCTGCTGAGCAGTTGAAACCCTTTCCTGTATTTGCAGCTGTTATGGGCTAAATGGATGCCCTCCCTCTCCCCACCTGAATTCACATGTTGAAACTCTCATCCCTAGTGTGAGGGTATCAGAAGATGAGGCCTTTGGGTGGTGATCAGGTATAAATGAAGTCATGAGTAGAGAACCCATGAGAGGATTAGACACCAGAAAGATTGCACTTACTCTCTTTGACGTGCAAGGGCACATCAAGAAGGTAACTATTTACAATCCAGAAGTGGGCTCTGACCAGAAGTCAGCCATGCTGGCACTCTGATTTTAGACTCCCAACCTCCAAAACTTGGAGAAATAAATGCCTGCTTTTTAAGCAAACCAATCTATCATACTCTGTTAGGGCAGTCTGAGCAGAATGAGACAGAGACTCTGCCAGATGTTAGTTTTGGAGAGGCAAGGGTTTTATTTCAATGGCAGAAGCAAAGATGGTTCAGACATCCCTGCTCTAACCCCCAGATTCAGGGCACAGACTGTGACTTGAGCTATGTCAATAGGGTATGAATTTGCAGAAAATTTCAAGGTACAAGGGCAATGAAAATGACAGTGACACATAGGATCTGAAGCATCATCATGCCCCATTGCTGGAAGTCAGGAGATAAATGGAGGCCTGGTGCAGGCCTACCTATAGGAAACATTGCAGGAGATATATGAATAAGACGTGTGAAATATTCCTGGTACATCTCTGTCACTCAATTCAGGTACACACCGCATTTTCATCATTCACTAGTGACGGTGGGCTTCTCAGAAGGGATTCCTTCTTATGTAAGGGTGGGTAGTTTTGCTCCAACCCAGTTCTTGTCTGAAGAGTTGCTACGTCACTGCTAACAACCACGTGCAAACTACAACATCCCAGCATTCCTTCTGCTAGGGAGCGCGGAACTTTCTCTTTACTCTCCTCATTCATTCTGGGCTCCGCATTAGGTAGAGTGAATTGTCATCACCTTTTCCCTACAGATGAAATCATTTCTTACATGGGGTTTTATAGGTAGAGCAGAAGAAAATTGCTGTCAACATTATTATTGTGATTTGAAAGTCTAATAGGTTTTTTTTTTTTCATTTATGCTTTTGCCATAGAAATTAAAAAAAAAAAAAAACCTACCGCAACTTTATGTGACTTTTTTACAGTTTCCATAGCAGTAAAACATCCACTCAATAATTTTTATAATTATCCAACTACAAGTGGATTATATCTGTTGACATCTAAAAGCACTGGCAATAAAGTTTACTCCCAACAATACCACTGCTTTTATGTACTTAAAATCACTCTTAAGAATAATTTTTTAAAAAGTAGTAGGTCACAAATCTCAGTTTGTAAGAAATATTCCTTTATGTTTATACAACACAAAATATTTTTAAGCTCTCTTCCACTTATGGCAGAAAAGAAATTCTAGGCTATTGAGGTTTCCCCCTACTAATTGCTTTCTCCCATCTTTATCCCAGTGTGGCTGTTCTGGATGGTTCCTTGGTGCCATGGCCTTGGGAATGGGTGGAGACAGGCTTTCATTTCCCATCACCTTCTGCCTGTCATCCCTGAAGACGCAACATCCTGGGTGGCTCTCAGCCTGCAGAGTGCTACCAGTCACTCCCACTCCTAACTACAGGGCTCTTCCAGTCCAAAAACCTCCCAGATACTTTGAGCTGTTCTTAGAAATCAGGAAGGAGCTCACTGAAAACTGACCTATAGGAAGCTTCGGGGCACTCAAGTACCCTAGTCCTGGTAATGGGGAATTATATCAGTGGTTCCCAGTGACTGGAGTGGAAGGGAACTCAGTAACACTACCTATATCCATCAGCCCAAGGGACTGGATGGCCAGGGATGTGCAAGGAAGGTACTCAGAGATCTACAAGGGAGTAAAGTCCCCTCCACTTGTGGTTCTGCCTGGTCTTTCCTACTATTCCCACTTTCCTCCCTACTGGGTTTACAGCACAGTACAGAGATCTCTGCTTCCCTCTTAGTCCCTTGGCTCTATATCCCCTCCTTTCTCCTTTGACATTCTTTCATCTTTCCCCCAATCCCAAAAAAATTCCATCCACTTTTCAGAAAAAGAAAAACAGACTTAGAGCTTTATACTTACACATAGTAGTTGGGCTCATCCACACACTAACTCATACATGCATGGAAACTGATTTCAGTTCATGATACTCTATTTTCCCTCCCCTTTTTCTGTCCCATCTTCCCTCCCCTCTCTCATTCTTCTCCCCTACTCTACTAGACTTGCTTTTGCTCATCTATTAATTTACATTTGATTGATTCTTAAGTTATACTATCCTTCCTTCCCCTTTCCCTTTATTTTACTCTAGCTTCCACATATGAGAGAAAACATTTGACCTTTGAGTTTCTGAATTTGGCTTATTTTACTTAGCATGATGATTTCATTCTTTTCTATGGCTGAGTAGAATACACACACACACACACACACACACACACACCTCACACACAATTTCTCAATCCATTCATCTGTTTGTGGGCATCTGTGTTGACTCCATAATTTAGCTATTGTGAATTGTATTGCTGTAAACATTGAGGTGGCTGTGTCCCTGTACCACACCAGTTTTAGATCCTTTGGGAAAACACCAAGGAGTGGGATAGCTGGGTCATATGGTGGTCACACCACTAATTCTCTCTTTACACTCTGCTGGGAAGAGTGTATGGGTCCATACAACAGGTTCTAGTCTATACTCGGTTGTGTTTCATCCATACAACAGGGTCTGACTGATGCCTCAGTGGGGCTAAGGCTAAGGGACAATCTGAAACACTGTGACAAAATGATCTATTTCTCTTGAGTATGAAAATATCATCCACTGTGATATAAACATTGCAATGCCATCTGCAAAGAGATTTTTTGCCTTTGTCAGACATATCAACAACACTAATGGTGAACTGAATTTTGAATTGTTGAAAATCATGGGAAAGTTGCCTTTATAGGCTAGGTTTCTTGAAGAACTTTCAGAGACACCTACAGAATGCTCTGTGGAGGGGCCAATCCTGGCTGCTTGATGGTGTTGGCAGCTGCCTGTAGGGACTCAGTACATGGGGTCTGGGAGGTGAGTCTGGAGGGAAATGGAAGGACTTGGAAGAGTTCAGCATGAACTGTTATCTGCAGCCCTCCATATCTGCAGGTTCTATATCAGACAACTGACCACCAGTCTAAATTTTCCTAAAACTTAGTGTGTACTGAACATACACAGACCTTGTTCTTGTCATCATTACCTAAACAGTATAGTATCACAGCAATTCACATCACATTTACATTATGTTAGGTATTATATCATTGAAAGATGATTTAATTATGCAGGAAGATGTGTTTAGGTTATATGCAAATTTACCATTGTATATCAGGGACTTAAGCATCTGCAGATTTTAATATCGGCAGGAAGTCCAGGATCCAGTTGCCCACAAATGCAAAGGGATGACTGTATTCTTCACATGGTCTCCCTACAGAAGCACGGGGGAGGGTGAAGGGCCTGCCTCCAGTCCTCCATTCCTAGGACACTCTTCACACAGGGTTCCTAGAGACTGGTGTTGATGCTGGGGGCAGAAGATGGCTGGTCTACCTGCATCCAACTTTCTCACTCTGCTCACATAGACAAAGCCCCCTAGCCCTCCGTCCCCTTCAAATTCAGACCTCAAGATTTTATCTCTTTCTTCTTATTCCTTCTGAGCTAAACTGATACAATAATTCAATCCCAAGCACACCTAAACTCCCTAGAAGAGTTCCATGCTGGAGATGCATCCTAACTGATTCCTTCTGGTGTGGAGTCCCCTTGCTGGAGTCCCAAGCTTTCCGTGGGAGGCCAGGAAAAATTCTGTGCATGGGTGAGGACACTGATGAGCTAGACTGAAAGGCACTAGGCTCACCAACCAGCAATGGATGGAAAATCATTTTTAAATTTGCATATGTACTGAACAAGCACAGACATTTTTACTTGTCATTAATCCCTAATAATACAGTATAACAACTTTTCGGATAGCATTTACAAGGCAGTAGGCATTATAAGTTCTCTAGTAATGATTTGAAATACATGGGAGGATGTGCATAGATTCTGTGCAAATACTACACCATTTTATACACAAGGGGCTTGAACATCCTTGGATTTTGATACCTGCAAGGGAGAGAGAGATATCCTGGAATCAATCCTTCATAAAAACTGAGGGATGAGTATCTCAAGTACTAAGAAAAGCACAACAGACAGACATCTGGGTCCATCCTCTGAAATTTTAGAGGTAGAACATGGCTCACCTCTATGTGTGTTGTACTTGACAGTTGTTTCCCATGAGGTAGCCTTACACACCCATGAGGTGGTTGCAAAGCACCATGGACACTATTACAGCCCTGCAGGTTTGCCTCTGGACACCTGGATCTCAGGATTTTAAACCTGGACTCAAGGAAACCCTCAGAGACCATGCTTGTTCCTATAGCAAAAGTGCCACTTTTGGAAGTTCTACTCTACAACTAAGGTCACTGTTCCCAAAACATGCGTTAGACATTTTGCATGGAGTCTGGAGGGATATTTGACAGGACAGATTTTAAACAAAATGCTGACATTTGAAGCTCTGTTTAGTTCAGAGATCTGAATGGATGAGACAGTCAAACATCCTCCATGGAGAGAATATTAGAATTTGGAAGGGAATGCAGTAATCGTTGATTCTGACATCTTCTTGGCTCCCATAATAAATTTGACACAATGGGTGACTTAACCAACATAAATTTGTTTGCCCACAGTTCTGGAGGATGAAAGCCCAAGATTAAGGTACAGCATGGTTGGTTTCTCCTGAGTTCTTCTTGGCTTATTGATTGCCACCTTCTCTGTGTACCCTCGTGGCTTCCCTTCTGGGTCTGTTTCTTAATCCCTCTTATCATGAGGTCACCAGTCATGTTGGATCAGGTATCACCCATCCTAATAATCTAATTTTGACTTGGTTACCTCTTTTAAGGCAATAAGTCAGAATACTGCCACATTGTGGGTTGGAAATTCAGTATATGAATGAATGAGCACAATTCATTTCATAATAAAAACTCACTTCATGACTTAGAGCAAGACAATATTTCACTGCCTATTAACTCAAAATATAATAAAGTATGTGAATAGAATGGGTTAGATGTAACAGAAAATATCCAAGACAGACAACAGATATGTCAAAGTAGAGGCCTGCCTAACCAACCAGCTGCAACAAAGCAAATAACTTCCCCTCCCCACACCCCCATTTCTTCATTTGGGAAACAGGGAGAGAAAAACATATCCTGCATTCCTGCAAGGAAGGTAGTCTGTCTATAGTGTTTGCAGAGTGAGAAAGATAGTTACTCAGAAAAGGATGGCTAGAGCTGGGGTGTAGCTCAGTGGTAGAGTATGTGATTAGCATGAGTGAGGCCCTGGGTTTGATCTTCAGCACCTAAATAAATAAATAATAAAATTAAATAAATAAGAGAAGATAAGAAGAAAATGTTGGCTGTTTTTGTGAATCATTGACATTATTCTGAATCTCCATGGGATTCCAAGCCCCAATGAAGACAAACAATGAAGTCAGAAGATTTTATCTGGTGCATTGCTCCATATCATGCAATGGGATCATGCAGCTCTAGATATAATACTCAGCGTGACACCTGACCTATGGGCCAGGCACAGGGGTCTAATGTTGCCACTTCTGTGGGTACTTTCTGGGGGATCCTGCATGAACATCTTACTTCCTGTCATTATGCTGAGCTTACACCCTGCACTTTGCCCATATATGCCAGCATTCCGATACAAACCTCTTCACTTGTGCTCACCTGAACAAGTCTCTTACAGCCTGCAGGGGAAAAAGACTTTTATAACTAATAGAACTATATGAGGGAATTCTTCAAGGTTGTAAACTAGCTTTTCAAAGTATAGCTTTTCAGGGCTGTACTTTGATATTCTTATACCTGGGGAAACGTCCTACTGGGATCTGGAATCGGGGAAAGGAGATTAAGTGGCATCAGATAGAGTGGCAAAGTGCTGCACATGTGCCATGAAATTCTTGATTTGGGGCCCTCCTGTTGTGTGACAGCATCTCACATCCCATGAGCAATAGGACCTCAGATCAAGAAGACGTGAGATATGGATAGGACCTCAGCAACCGTTTGCTCTATTCCAAAACACTTCCTTTACAAGTGAGAATAGAGGCCTAGAGAGGCAAAGTTGCACACTTGGTGGCAGTGCCAGGGTTAGGTTTTAGGTCTTATGACTTCTAGTTCAATAGTCTTTCCACCTTAAGAGTAAATTAGAGATATTTTAAAGTTTTTAAATTTTTGCATTTGAATATTCAGTCATCCCTTGGTATCAATGAGGGATTGGTTTTAGGACTCCCTAATTAGGAAATATCCCTAAAGAAGGATGTGAAAATTTGAGAGTTCTAAAGTCTAAATGACAAATGAGGGTTCTAAATGATATAATATTTTCACATAACCTACACTATCCTCCTGTGTAATCTGAATTGGCTCTAGATGGTTTATAATACCAAACACACTGTAAACACTATGGAAACAGTTACACTGTATTGTGAGGCAATAATGATGAAAACGTCCATGTGTTCAGTAGAGATGAAATTTTTTTTTCAAATATTTTCCATCTTTACTGAGTTGAATCCATGGAAGCAGAACCCACATGTGGAGGGCTGATTGCTGTCCCAGACTATTTGGTGAACAACTACTCTTTCTTCATTGGATAGCAGAGCTCCAGCCTCTTTGATGGCTAAGAATGAGAATGAGGATGGAAAAGCAGAAAATCATAAGGTTCCTTGTTCCCCGTGGACATCTGAGAGCCTAGGCTGCTGATCTCCTGAATATTTATTATTTAAAAAATAAAATACTTTTATTTAAAAGACTATTTTGTTGACATTCCATTACATGCATTCGAACCCACTTCACAACTGGTAGCAAACAGGCCTTAGAACAGAATTCAATATCCATTAAGAAGTTATTTGATTTGCATGATTCTGGATAGGTCATATGACCTCTTGAGACTATTTCCTCATCTATAAAATCAATGGTCTAGTAGTTACTGAAAAGTTTGTGAAAATAAAATAAAGTCATATGAGGAAGTACACATCATAGGATACAGCACATCACAAGGGTTCAATAAATATTTCCCAGTTTTCTCTCTAAATATGACCTCCATAAATTTCACTATTACATGAATCCATGCCTGCAAGGAGTTAGGTGAACTTGCACAGATGAATGTTGGATCTGTAGGGAAGGCTATGTTCAATTTCAGGTTCACTGGGTACTTTCAGGTTCACTGAGTACTCTGGATTCATCCTTCTGCCAAGCACCATCATGCCAGGGCTCAGTATGGTATGGGCAAGAAGGTCCAGCCCTGCAGCCATCACTGAGTCCAGTCTGAGGAACTCTCCCTTTTGCCTCTCATGACTATTGCAATGATTGTGATATGATCTGAAGAATGGCGTTAGACCAGGTCTCCCCTGCAATGCTGATTGATCACTCCTGGAACAGTTTTGGAGAAGGTAAGTATTCTTGGTAGAAAGTTGCAAATGGGCAAGTTAGAGACAGGAACCAAGCTCAAAGAAGCTTAATCACTTAATAAAGAATAAGAAGTGTTTCCCAGTGGCTCAGGAGACTGAGGCAGGAGGATCTCAAGTTCAAAGCCAGCCTCAGCAAAAGTAAGGTGCTAAGCAACTCAGTGAGACCCTTTCTCTAAATAAAATACAAAATAGGGCTGGGGATATGACTCAGTGGCTGAGTGCCTCGGAGTTCAATCCTCAGCATCCCTAATCCCCTATAAAAAGAAGTGTTGGTCTGTACAACCCGAATGTCTGTGAGCACAGCCAGTCTCAGGTACATGATTTTACCACCTAGGCTTTGACTCCTGTCCCTCTCACATGCTCCCTCCATGTAATAGCAGGCCCTGGGACAGAGACACCTTCCTAGCCCTAGGAGAGTCTTTTGAATATATTTGGCAATAGTAAATTTGGAGTGGACTCTGGTAATTACAACCCATGTCTCATGCATGTCCTTGAAACAAGTACCATAGCTGAGATGGGAGCAGATCCTTTACTGACCAGGAGGACCCAGGACATGAAATTCCTACTTCAGGCAACCTGTTTAATCCCTGTATGTGGTTCTCCCCAACCACCCCAGGACCATATGGTTTTAAAATCAGGAGGCAAGAAGGGTTGATTGGCAGATTGGAAATAAGACATATGAGGAGAGAGCAACCCTGCTCTCCTGGGCCTTGTGTTTCAGTCAAGCTTCCTACTCATGTGTTTCTAAAATGTGGGGGCTAAAATTGCACCATCCACAGGAGGTGAAGGAACTGGGGAAGAAGAGGGCCATCCTTTAAAAAAGAAATTTCCTGAGGTCTGCTTGGGTAGATCTCCCAGCCTTTAAGGTAAGAAGGAGGAATAAGAAAGCAATGAACAACTTCCCACTAGCACAGCCACCGCCACTGGGCAGTCAATGGGAGGTGTCACATCCTCTTCACCTTCCCCATGCTGTCTTATTTACAGAAAAGGGACTGATCAATCTTCCAAACATTGTGCTCCCATTTTCCTCACCTTCCAGATGGAGATAATACTAGTGCCTGCCCATTTGGGGGTTGGGGATCAAATGAGATCATAGATGTCAAACACAAGTGCAAAGCAGTCATTCAGCAAATGTGTGATGTCATCATTTCTGTTGGTTTTATCGTCCCTCAGCAAGTCATTTTGTCTTCCAGCTTGTTAAAAATATGCAGCACAGTTGGGATTTTAAAGCAATTTGAGTTACAAGAATTTGGAATAAGTAAATATTTTCAACATGGAAACTAAATTTGAGGCTCCTTGTCACACTGAGCCAACCAACAGAAAAAGAGGATTCTGTACTGAATGGCATGATTAATCATGATGGCAAATGAGGCCACACATGGTCAGGGAGGTCATTATCTCTATAAAGAGGATAGGCTGACTTCATCTTCCAGCTAACATGGATAGTAGGAAATAAATTTGTGCTCATGCCTGAGATAATGAAGAATAAAAAGACAAACAAAATATATGAAACAATGGTTTTTAAGTCTCCAAATGTTAGACGATAATGAATACATGACCAGTGAAACTTCTCATCATGTACAACCATAACAATGGGATCCTAATTAGAATAAGTTATACTCTGTGTATGCATAATATGTTGAAATATACTCTACTGTCCTATATATCTAAAAAGAACAAATAAAAAATACACTGATTGGTTTGTTTTTTTACTGTTGAATTTTTTGAGTTCTTTGTATATCCTGGAGAGAAATGCTCTATCTGAGGTGCAGGTGGTAAAGATAAAGATTTTCTCCCATTTTGTAGGCTCTCTGTTCATATAAATAATCCAATCAATTAACAGGCAAAGGAACTGAACAGGTACTTCACAGAAGAAGAAATACAAATGGTCAAAAATATATGAAAAAATGTTCAGCATCTCTAGCAATTAGAGAAATGAAAATTAAAACTACACTGAGATTCCATATCGCTCCAGTTAGAATGATAATTACCAAGAATACAAGGAACAATAAATGTTGGCGAGGATGTGGGGGAAAAGGCACACTCATACATTGCTAGTGGGACTGCAAATCGATGCAGCCACTCTGGAAAGCAGTGTGAAGATTCCTGAGAAAACCTGGGATGGAACCACCAATTGACCCAGTTAACCCACTCCTTGGCTTACACCCAAAAGACTTAAAATCAGTATACTATAGTGATGCGGACACATCAATGTGTACAGCAGCTCAATTCATTATAGCTAAGCTATGGAACCAACATAAGGGCTCTTCAACAGATTACTGGATAAAGAAAAAGTGGTATATATACATAATGGAATATTAGCCATAAAGAAGAATGAAATTAAGACATTTTGCTGGTAAATGAATGGCACTAAAAGCTAAGTGAAATAAACCAGTTCCAAAAACCCAAGGCCAAATGCTCTTTCTAATAAGTGGATACTAACCTATAATAAGGGAGGGAAAGGGGGGAAGTATAGAAACTCACTGGGGATGGGAATGGGAAAGACAGTAGAATGAATTGGATATCACTTTCCTATGTTCCTATATGAATAAATGACCAGTGATACTCTACATCATGTACAACCACAAGAATGGAATCCTACTGGGAATAGGTTGCACTCCATGTATGTTTATCATGTCAAAATACACCCAATTGTCATACATATCTAAAAGCAACAAATAAAAATAAAATAAAATGGTGAACCAGTGAAATATTTAAAAAACAAAAAGACAGTGAGTGATACCTGAGACATAGGTGAGAAACAGTGGGCTCTACAATTCAGATAGTCTTCACACTGAAGTGTAGAGAAGCAGCACTGAGCTCCCTCAGGGTCAGCACTGAGGACCCTACAGAGTCCCTGAATTGAAGGGAGATGGAGATCCCAGGATATCATGTCAGATGGAGTGCACAGGACAGAGTACCAGAGAGAAGAGAGCTTCAGAGATCAACAGCCAGTGCTTCTTGAGTATTCCACTGGGTTCTGATTGAAGCATACATGCAAATAAACCACTGGGAGACTGAGTGTGATATTTAATTTTATATATGAAACTGAGTAGGCAAGGAATGCCCAGATTAAATGTTTTTTCTGGGTTTGTCTGTGAAGGCATTTCTGGATGAGATTAGGATTTGAATTCATGGACTCAGTGAAGTGGAGAGCGAAGGGCCTCGGTAGAACAAAAGGCAGAGGAGGAAAGAATCCATCCTTTTTTCCCACTTTACTAAGAGAACTGACATCTCATTTCATCTTTTCCTGCCCTCAAGTGGGATTTACGCCATCACCTTCTTCCCAGTTCTCAGGAGTTTAAATGCATAGTGACACAAGCCACCAGATTTCCTGCACCTCTGACTGTGGACAGCAGATACTGGGACTTCTTAGCTTTCATGACTGTGTGAGCTAATTCTTCATAATAAAAAATAAATAAATAAATATATTAAAGGTAATATATAGAACATATTATGTATTATATATTAATTATTATATACACTAATACTCTATATTAATGTTAATATAACTTTGTATGCAATGTGTTAATATATAGTCTATCCTGTTTACTCTTGGTTCTGCTTCTCTGGAGAGCCCAGATTAAATGATCAATTAAAGAACCTCACAGAAAGATTAGAATAAGATAGTGGCTGACATTCATACCAGGCCAAAAACTGTGTCTGTTCTCACTACCAAACTGGTGGATGATTTATGGGGCATTGGGTAAGCATTATGATTTAAATGTATGAGTTGCTCCAAAATTCATATGTTGACACTTAAACCACAAGATGATGGTATTAAGAGATAGGGCCTTTGGGAGATAAAGTTAAAGGGATGAATGGATGCATATTCTCAGAAAAGAAGTTGATTGGACCAAACTATTTCCTTTTGCCTTCCCATTTCTCCTGCCACGTGAGGATAGTATTCGTCCTATCCATCCCTTCTGTCTTTTCTGCAAAGTGAAAAGACACTCATCACACTGCATCTGCCAGTGCCTTGACCTGGGACATCCTAGTCTCTAGAATTGTGAGAAATAACCCCCTGTCCCTCATAAGTTATGCTGTCTAGGTTTGTGACACCTACACAGACTAAAACAGCAGAATATTAATAGGTGTCTTGCCTCAATAGTGGAGAATAACTGGCCATAGACTAAACACCACATCTTGTCTATAAATCTTAAAAGCAGGACGCAAAAAAGAACCAAACTCTTTCCATGTAACTTAATGGCAAACAAAGCTCACGAATACTTATATCCAGGCTGGGAATGTAGCTCAGTGGTAGAGTGCTTGCCTAGCATCAGTGAGACCCTGGGTTCAATACACAGCACCACACACACAAAAGTATAAATCATTTAACAAGATAAACTCACAATCCTGGACAGCCAATCAAAAATTATCAGGCATGAAAAGGAACAAGAAAATACTACCTATAATGAGGAGGGAAAATAACCAATTAAACCAAACCAGAACAACACAGATGTTGAAATTATTACACAAACTTATTTTACTTAACGTAATACCTGACACTTCCATCCATTTGCTACAAATGACAGGATTTCATTCTTTTTTATGGCTGAATCATATTCCACTGTGTGTTTTTGCCACATTGTCTTTATCCCTTTATTTGTTGACAGGCACCAAAGCTGATTATATATCTTATCTATAGGAAATAGTGCCACAACAAACTTGGGTGTTCAGGGATCTCTGTGGTAATTTGATTTCATTTCCTTTGGTTATACACCTATGAGTGGGATAACTGGAACATATGATGAATTTATTTTTTAATTTTTTGAGGAGCCTCCATGGTGTTCTCCAAAATGGTTGTACCAATTAAATGAAATAAAGCAGACATAGACAGACAAGTGCTGCATGTTTTTTCTTGTATGTGGATGTTTAAAAAAGAAAAAAAAAAAACAGCCAGGTATGGTGGCACATCCCTGTAATCCCAGCAATCAGTTGAAGCAAGAGGATTGCAAGTTCAAAGCCAGCCTCAACAACTTAATGAGACCCTGTCTCAAAAATAATAAATGAAAAAGGGGTGAGGATGTTGCTCAGTGGTTAAGGCCCCTGGGTTCAATCCTTGGTACCAAAAACAAATAAACACAATAGTTAACCCAAATGTGGAATAGTGATTACTAGAAGTAGGGGAATGAGGGTGGATAAAGGAGGCTGTATTTAATCAGTGAACATTGTACATATGTTCTGAAATATTATACTGAACTTCATTTATATGCATAATTAATATATGTTAACCAAAATTAAAATCAAAAGAATTAGCAGATAAGAACATTGAAATTGTTATTACAAATATATTCCAGATATTCAAAAGGTTAGGTAGAGATACTTCCTAAATCAGACTTGATAAATAAAAACTACAAGTCTGAGATGAAAATACAATACATGGGTAGAATTAAGAACACATTAGAAAAAAGAAAAAGAAAAAAAGTAAAAAAATAATGAAAGAAAGAAAGAAAGGAAGGAAGGAAGAAAGGAAGGAAGGAAGGAAGGAAGGAAAGAAAGAAAGAAAGAAAGAAAGAAAGAAAGAAAGAAAGAAAGAAAGAAAGAGAAAGAAAGACATTAGATATTGTATAAAAACAAATTTGTGAAGTTGAAGGCAGCAATAGAAACTATCCGAGAAGAAACATATAGGAAAAAATAGATACAAATAAAAAGAACATAGGTGGGTTTTATTAAAAAAATTTTGTAAGTGGCCTAAATGTGTGTAATTGTTATTAAAAAAGAGAGACAGTGTAGAAAAACCTCTGAAGAAAATACCCAAAATCTTTCCAAATTTGATGAATTGTTAAATACCCCAAACAAAGAGCTTTAGCAAACATAAAGCACAAGACACTTAAAAAATTTTTCAAGGCACATCATTCTCAAAAACCCTGAGAGAAAGAAAAAAACCAATACCACCAACAACAGAAACAGCCAAGACCACATATGTATATGTCAAAGCATACTCTACTGTCATGTATATCTAAAAGGAACATATAAATTTTAAGAAATTATTATAAAAAACAGCCAAGAGCCAAGAGTCATTATGCACATGAGAACTGAAATAGAAATGACAGCAAGTTTCTCAGAAATGAGAAGCCAGTAACTTAAAAGACAGTAGGACAGTGAAACATCTTTAGAACACTGAAAGAAAGCCCTAGAGCCATAACCCAAAGAAACAAACTTCAAAAGGAAGATAAAGACATCTTCAGATAAAATAACTCATCAGCATAAGACCCATATAACAAGAGAGGCTCTGCAAAGTTCATCAGGTAGAGGGGAGATGGAAATGTAAATCAACCCAAAGCAATGAAGAGAACCCAAAATGGTAACTGCCTTGGTTCTATATAAGGTTATACAAGGTTATTTCTTAGTATTCTACTCTGTTTAAACGATAATGGGCCGCTTATTATTGGTAAATGACACTTTTTTTTAAGCAACAGATATTACAATGTAGGCTGAAGTTTAGAAAATATGCAAAATCATATAGAGTGACAGGGGCACTCTATAATGTTGCAAGGTCCTCACATTACACTTGAAACGGAGTGACATCTCTTGAAAACATACTGTGATAGATTAGGTGTGTGTCTATAAACCCCGATGAAACCACTAAACAACAAAACAAGCTTTTAAACTAATGATCCAACCAGTATTACATCTGAATCAAAATAATAATCAGTTTACTTGAAAACAGGCAGAAAACAGAGGAAAGAGAGAGCAACATACAGAAAAGACAAGCAGCAAGAAAGCCAGCAACTCCAGTAATCAGAAATCTTTAGTGTAGGCACTCTGGGAGAGTCAACTGGGATACAGTGGTGCTTGTCCATAAACCCAGTGGCTTGAGAAGCTGAAGCAGGAAGATTGAAATTCAAAGCTGGTCTCAGCAATGTAGTGAGACCTTACCTCAAAATAAAAATTAAAAAGGGCTGGGGATATAGCTCAGTGGGTAAGTGCCCCTGGGTTCAATCCTGGTCCAAAAAAAAAAAAAAAAAAAAAAGTCAGGGATTGGCAGATTGGATCAACATTCCAGAGGCAACTCTACACTGTCTATAAAAAATAATATTAAATATTAAAACACAAAACACTTAAACAGAAACAGAAAATGATATCCCATACTAAAATCAATCCAAAGAAAGCCCTAGTTGCTAGATTAACGTCACCAAAGATAGATTGCAGATGACAGAATGTTACCACCAACAATAAGGTTGGTTTATGATAATAAAGGAGGTCATAAAAATCCTGAAAGGGTAACAAAACCACAAAATACTTGAAGCAAACACTAATAGAAGATTAATAAGAAGTAACCAAATTCACAATTATAGGCAAATATTTCAATGCCCCTCCACTAATAATTAGTAGAATGGGTAGGTGTAAAGTCAGCAAGGATATAGAAGACTTTTAACATGGTCAACCAACCTCACCTAAGGGATATTTATTGAGAGCTGGGAGTGTTGGGTAAATATCAGTGCTTGCTCCCTGAGGTCCTGGGTTCAATCTCCAGCAGGGTTTAAAAAAAAAGTGACATGTACCAAACACTTCAACAACCAACATCATGTGTAATGTGTGTGTGTGTGTGTGTGTGTGTGTGTGTGTGAAATGACCTTTATAAAGATAGAAAATAAGACAAAATTTGGAATTCTGAAACAAGTCTTAATAAATTTAAAAGAATTTAAGTCAAACAAAGTTTGTTCTCTAACCATAAAGTGATTAAACTAGAAATCAATAACAAAAAGATGTCCAGGACCATAATCAACCATTTGGAAACTAGGCAACACACTTTTAAATGACACTTGGATCAAAGAAAAATTCTTAAGAAAACTAGAAAGTATTATGAAATGAATGAAAATGCATCATGGTGGACTCACAGGCTTCCACAGCAATGATATCATTGATTTGAGTCAAGTCAATGGCCTCAGACTTGACTCTAGGAAATTAGGTTAAAAAATTGTTAAAAGCAAATGAAATGTAAAGACTACAAAAGAACTGAAATGAAATACAACAGTAGAAATTGATGAAACAGAAAACCAAACCAACAGAAAAAAACTTAATGACATAAAAAACATTGTTTCTGAGAAGTTCAATAACACTGATAAATCTCAGGTCAGACTAATGGGAGACAACAGAAAAACCACAAATTATCAATATCAAGAACGGGGCATATGGCATCACTACAGAGTCACAGATATAAATATAATCATGAATTATTAGAACTTTTATATTAATAAATTTGACAAATTAGATGAAATTAATAATTTTTAAAATTTTTTTATTATTATATTTTTGGTACCAGGGATTGAAGCCAGGGGCACTTAGTCATTGAGCCATATCTCCAGCCCTTTTTATTTTTTATTTTGAGACAGGGTCTTGCTATGTTGCTTGGACTTTGCTAAGTTGCTGAGGCTGGCTTTGAAATTGCAATCCTCCTACCTCAGCCATGCCAGCTGCTGGGATTTCAGGCTTGCACCACAGTGCCTGGTACAATTAAAACAAAATACACAAACTAGAAAGTTCACACAAGAGTAAGTAAATACTTGAATTAATTTCTACTAAGAAAATTATAATTTTACTTCAAACTCTTAAAACAATCATGGAAACCTCAACCGCAAAACAACTTCCAAGCCAAAATATCTTCACAGAGAAAATTTTATAAACAAACAAAAAAAGCTAATCCTAGATAAACTCTTACAGAAATTGAAGAGGAGATAATACTTCCCAGCTTATTCTGTGAGACTAAAATTACTCAGTTACAAAACCAGGTGAAGATATCACAAGAAAAGAAAACTATAGATCAAGGTGTTTTGTGAACATAGAAATAAACATCCTTGGCAAAATATCAACAAATTTAGCAACATATCAAAGAGATGATATGCATAGTCAATTTGGATTTATTCTAACAATGCAAGGTTAGTTTAACACCTAACATAACAACTAAAAATTTACTACCCTACGTATATCAGTCTTTAAAATCCAGGTATTTATTACCCAAGCGAAATTAAAACATTTATATAAAAACTTGAGCAAGTATGTTCATAGAAGTTATGTATATTCATAATAGACCAAACCTGGAAATATCACAAATCCTTATCAATAGTTGAACAAACAACCTATGGTATATTCATACAATGGAATAAGAAGAAATAAAAAATAATATATGCAAAAGCATGAGTGAATCTCAAAATAATCATAGCAAGTGGGAGAAGCAGAATATTTCAAAGTCTACAAAATAGAAACTAATACACAGTGATGTCAGACCAGCACTTGCTTGTATAGAAGGGTCATGGAAAGGTATGGGAGGAAGTAATTACAAAGAAGCATAAAGAAATCTGAGGGTATCAAATATATTATCTTCATTGTGATAATAGTTTTATAGGCATACCTATGCTAAAACACTAAATTATACACTAAATATGTACACTACTGTATGTTAATTGTACCTCAATAAAGCCATTTTGCAAAGAAAATTAAGAAGACATTTTAAAATAATAAATAAAGTATTTGAATTGGGAGTTTAAAAAGTCTACTCATAGAAAATGCTAGCATGACTTCTGTTTCCACTTAGAATATGAGAAGTCACTAGGGTTATGAAAAGTAAAGACCAATACATGAAAAATCATGGATTTCAAATATGATTGAAGAGTTAAGAATGCAAAGAAACCTAAAATTCAGACACTGGCAAGTCCCTTTTACGAGAAGGGAGTCACAACAACATAAAGATAATATTAGGAAATTGAATATCCCTAAGCTGACCTACAGATTTGATGCAATTCTAAAACTCTAGAATGTTTTGAAGAAATTGACTAGTTAATATCAACATTCAAAAAATACAATGGATTTTTATAAAAATAAGCAATGGAAATAAGGAAAATTAAGAAAACAAATTTGGAAGATTTACTCTGTCTACTTTCAAAGACTTCATACAATGCAAAGTAATCAGTACAGTGTGGTATTGATATTGAGACATATAGGTATACAGTATAGAAAATTTAGTTTCTGATAAAGTATCAACGCAGTTCAATGTGGAATTCAACAAAAGGTGCTACAACAATTGAAAAGCCATTTACAACAAAGTGGATATAACCCATCACTTCAAACCATATACAAAATTAACTCCAAATGGATCAGGCACCTAAATAGGAATCTGCAACTCAAAGCCTCTAGAGGAAAACATAGTAGAAAATAACTGGTGACCGTGGCATAGGTAAAAGTTTCTGAGATGGGCAACAAAAGTGCTAAAAACAAACAAACAAACCAGATTTCACCAAAATAAAATACAAATTGCTCTTCAAAGATAAGCATTAAGGAAATTTTTTTAAAAAAACACAATGTGAGACAATATTTGCAATGAATATATCTGACTACATATTTGGGTTCAGAAGGCAAAACAATACAATAACAAACAATAACAAAACAAAAACTCATACTGAAGTGAAGAAAATATTTGAATAGGTACTTCACACAAAGGAAATATAAATAGACAATAAGCACATAAAAATATTCTCAACAATATTAGTGTTCAGAGAAATGCAAACTAAAACCACAAAAACATACCACTCTTGCACATTAGAATCATTAAATTTAAAAAAAAAAATAGACCTCACCAGGTGTTAGCAGGAATATAAGTGAATAGGCATTGTCTTTGAAAAACAATCTAAGTTTCCTAAAACTTGAAGAAACACCTACAATATGAGCCAATGTTCCACTTCTGGTTATCAAAAAGAAACAAAAACATATGTTCACACATGACTAAATTACATAGCAATGTTACTTCTAACAGTCAAACACTGAAACAAGTGTAATGCCCATCAATAAGGAAATGGCTATTCATGCAACAACATGAATGAATCGCAAAAGAATTATTCTGGATAAAAAAGCAAGGTACAAATGTAAATTATGTGATTATATTTACATAAATTTTAAAAAATGAAAACTAATTTACAGTGGCTGATGAGATTATAGCTGCCTAGGGATATCAGTGGTGGGAGAATTTTTGGAGCAATGGAATTGTTTGTTATCTTGTTTGTGATGGTTATATAGGTATATATACAAATCCAGAATGAGCAAATTACTTCCTTAAGTCTAGACACCTTAGCATATGTCAATTATTTCTCAGTAAGACAGTACTCATAAAATATTAAGAGCTCCCAATGGTCAAAGTTGGAACAATTTGAAAAAGCAAAATAAATATGCCAGTTTTGGATCATAACCCAAAGTATAAATTAAAAATCCATGCACCCATACAGACATAAATTATTACATTTAATTATTGGAAAAGAGAAAAGCATTCTGTGTGGAAGAATGATTCCAAATGATCTATGTAGACATTCTGCTCACAAGGAGGTGGATCATGAGTATGGGCTGCACATAGTAAATTTCTTCCAAAGCGTACAGCGAATATTAAGCCTTTGGAAAGAGGGTATTTGTTGATGAATTATGTTACAGTTTTTGAGATAAAACTAAAATCTGGATTACTAGAATGGATCTCTAATTCAATGACCAGTGTCCTTATAGAGAAACATATGGGAAGGACAGAAAATGCCACGTGATGACGGGACTAGAGACTGAAGTGCTGCGTCTAAGTAGATGACATGATTGATTTATCTTCTCAGAGTCCTAGAGGCTGGAAGATCAAAATCAAGGTGCCAGCAAGGTCAAGTCTGGTGAAGGCTCTCTTCCGGACTTGGAGACAGCTGCCTTCTACCTGTGCTATCACATGGCGAGTCTTGGTGTGTGCATATGAAAAGAGAGAGAAGGACAGGGGTTGGGGGAGAAAAGTAGGGAGGAATGAGATTGAGATCAAATTCCAGCTTTCTGGTTTCCCTTCTTATTAGAGCACTAATCCAATCAGACCAGGGCGCCTATCCTCCTAAGACCTTATCTCCAAATACCATCACATTGGAGGTTAGGATTCAACATATGAAATTTGGAGCAATACAATCATTCAGTACCTAACATCAAGGAAATTCACCAGAACAGAGAGGTATGGGACAGATTCTCCCTTGGCGCCTCCAGAAGGAATTAACTGAAGGAATTACACCTTCATTTTAACTTCTGGCTTAAGAAATTGTGAGAGCATAAATTTCTGTGGCTTTAAGCTACTCAGTTTATGGTACTTGTTATGGTATCCTGAGAAAACCAGTATAATATTCATATATAGTGTTAGCTTATTTTAATTTTGTATTCCTTTAATGATGTTCATCACTGATGTGAAACTAATGTTCCCTATTCTACTTTCTACAATTGAACATGTTTCATCACTATTGAATATCCCAAAACTTACCAGTAAACAGAATTTTAATTTTTAAGGGGGGACTTAAAAATATTCACCCAAATGAACACATTGTGCATTCCACAAATATTTCTTATGCATTTCTTCACTTTCTATGCTTTAGAACTCTTATAGGAACTGGAGATATCAGTCAGCAAAAACAGACATATTCCAGCTCTCAGGAAATTTACAGGTTAGAAGGCTTGACAGACAGGAAACAAATCAAGAGAGCATGCAGTCTGTCAGGTGGTTGTCAGTGCTGCACGGAAAGCTACGCCTCTACACAGGGCGGAGACAGGAGGATGTGTAACTCCAGGTAGGATGTCCAAAGAACTTGAACAAGAGATTTTAGCAGGCACTTGAAGTCATAGGAGCATGAGTCACACAGATAGCTGGGTTAAGAACACAGCAAGAAAAGGCACCAGCAAGGGCCAAGGCCCAGATGTGGGAACATGCATTATCAACTCTAGGAGTTGCATGGAGTCTAGCAGAAATAAGCCAAAGTGAGTGAATGTGCCCTCTCAGTTGTCCCCACGCAATGTTGCATGGCGGTTAGAGTGGTGGTAGCATTGGCAGAGGTGGCAGAGGCCAGGGGATTAACCTGTGATGGGAATAATTCTTTCTCTGACTAAAGGAGACATTATCCTAAGAGCATGGAGTAAATCTCTATTGCTGGTATTTTTGTTTGTTCTTTCTTGCTTCTTTGCTTCCTTCCTTCCTTCCTTCCTTCCTTCCTTCCTTCCTCTCTCTCTCTCTCTCTCTCTCTCTCTCTCTCTCTCTCTCTTTCGCTCTCTTTATTCCTACCTTCCTTTCTTCCTTTCTCTTTATTCCTGCACCATAGACCTAAATGGAGATGATGCTTTGGGAAGTATGTGGCAGAGTGGCAATATTCACATTTAATGCTTTTATCCGTTGTCTCACTGGAAGACCTAGTGAGTGCAATTAAGAAGAAAAATAAATACCACAAACATTGGAAAGAAGGAAGAAATTTGTTCCTAGTCACCTAATTTGAGATTACCTACACAAAGAAATCCTCAAAATCTCCTAGAACTAATTTAGTAAATAAGGTGGCAGAACATAAGGCCAACACACAAAAATCAATCATATTTATAAAATAAAATATTGAGAAAAAATTAAATCTCATAAAAAAGAGTAAAATACTTAAGCAGAAATTCACAAAAGAATATAAGGATGATAAATAAACCTGTGAAAAGAGACTCATTGCAAGCTGTTAGGGAAATACATCTTAAAATCACAATGACAGCAAAACTTCTGGTTTGGACTCTGACAGGAAAGAACTTGGAAGTTTTCTTTACAATTGAACAAACTGCACAAATGGAAAACAATGACTTTTCTTGGACCTATTGGAGAATTGTGGTTACGGGACAAACTGCCACTTAGAAATGTGGGGGCACAGGTGAAGTGAGGGAGTCCTAGATGAGATTTGTTCACCTGGAGAATATGCTGGAGTCAAAAAATTGAAGTAACCCTCAAATGGCAATTCTGAAAAATTACTAGAGGCTAAGAGTGAATTAACTTGAGAGTGAGAAGCTCCAGAAAACTCACCAGGTCCTCACGATGAAGATCAATGGAAGATTCCCCCTTGGCTCTGGCAGAAACGGGGAAACATACAGAATGCTATTTGAATTTGCTCTCCAAAGTTCACATGTTGGAAACTTAATCCCCCAATTCATCAATTATTTCCTGGAGGTAAGGCCTCCAGGAAGAGGGGAGTCCCTGCTATGGCAGTAGAGGCCTTGGAAGAAGAAGTAGAGAGACGCGAGCTAGCACGCTTGATGTCTCACCATGTGATGCACTCTGCCATGTCAGATGAGCAACAGGGCCCTCACCAGATGCTGGTACCTTGCTCATGGACTTCCCAGTCTCCAGAACTATGAGCCAAATAAACTTCTATTATATTTAAATTACTTGGCCTCAGGGATTATGTTAAAGCAACTGAAAAAGGACTAAGACATAGAACATTCACCATAGAAAAGCATTATTTACGAGGTAGAAAAGACTATCAGAGATTTATCCAACCATCATGGAAAAGGACATTTCTCTCAATCAAGCTCCCCCTAGTTTACCTGTTTCTGACTTACCTAAGGGTGAGGAGAAACAGTTGTGAAAGTCACAGACCCACTGAAAGACTGAGATTTTTTTCTTAATTTTTAAATTTTTATTTGTTCAAATTAGTTGTACATGACAGTAGAATGCATTTATACATTTTGTTAGATCATACATAGAGTACAATCTCTCATTTTTCTGATTATACATATTGCAGGATTACATCAGTCATGGAGTCATACATGTACATTAAGTAATAATGTCTGTTTCACTCTACCATCATTACTTCCCCCTTACCCCTTCCCCTCCCTTCACTCCCCTCTACCCCATTTAAGTAACCCTATTCTTCCTTACTCCCACTCCCTATTGTTAATTATCTTCTGCATATCAGAGAAAACATTCGGCCTTTGGATTTTGGGGTTTGGCTTATTTCACTTAGAATGATGTTCTCTAAGATTGAGATTTTATTGCAAGATTGTGCAACACTCCCCCTTTCCTGTACTTTACCGCCAACAGGATCCCTGTCTAACTACAGCTGATTTACACAGAAAAGAGCAGCACAACAATGCAGACTGTTTCTGAGGAGTGGTCTGTTGAGAGACCCTAATTCGACTGAGAAAACAAAAACAAAAACACTGTAGACCTTAAATTATACTACAGAGCTATAGTAACAAAACAGCCTGGTACTGGCACCAAGCAGACATGAAGACCAATGAACAGAATAAAAGACACAGAGACAAACCCATATCAGTACAGCTATCTCAATGGTATGAATCTACATCATGCACAACCATAGAAATGAAAAGTTGTACCCCATTTGTGTTCAATGAATCAAAATGCAGTCTGTAAAAATAAAAATAAATGAATAAATACAGTTATCTCATATTAGACAGAGGCACCATGAACATACATTGGAGAAAAGACAGCCTCTTCAACAAATGGTGCTGGGAAAACTGGAAATCCGTATGTAGTAGAATGAAATTAAACCCCTATCTCTTACCCCGCACAAAACTCAACTCAGAGTGGATCAAGGACCTAGGCATTAGACCAGAGACTGTGTGTCTACTAGAAGAAAATGTAGACCCAGCTCTCCATCATGCCAGCTTAGGAAGCTACTTCCTCAACAAGACTCCTAAAGTGCTAGAAGCACAATCAAGAATCAATAAATGGGATGATACCAAACTAAAAAGCTTCTTCACAGCAAAGGAAATAATCAAAAACATGAACAGAGAGCCTTCAGAATGGGAGAAAATCATTGCAAACTGCACCTCAGAGAGAGCATTATTCTCCAGGATATACAAAGAACTCAAAAAACTTAGCATCAAAATAATAATAATAATAATAATAATAATAATAATAATAATAATAGGAGGAGGAGGAGGAGGAGGAGGAGGAAGATGACGATGACAACGATGACAAAGAAGAAGAAGAACCCAATAAGTAAATGGGCAAAATAACTGAATAGGCACTTCACAGAAGAAGAAATACAAATGATAAAAAAATGAAAAAAAATGCTCAAAAACGCTAGCAATTGGAGAAATCCAACTTAAAACTACACTGAATTCCATATCACTCTACTCAGAATGGCAATTATCAAGAACATAAGCAACAATAAATGTGGCAAGTACGTGGGGGTAAAGATACACTCATACATTGTTGGGAAGACTGAAAATTGGTGCAACCACTCTGGAAAGCAGTATGGAGATTCCTCAGAAAACTTGGAATAGAACCACCATTTAACCCAGTTATCCCACTCCTTGGTTTATACCCAAAGGACTTAAAATCAGCATACTACAGTAACCCAGCCATATCAATTTTTATAGCAGCTCAAATCACAATAGTCAAGCTATGGAATCAACCTAAGTGCCCTTCAACACATTACTGGATAAAGAAAATGTAGTATATAGACACAATGGAATATTTCTCAGCCATAAAGAAGAATAAAATTATGGCCTTTGCTGGTAAAGGGGTGGAACTGGAGACCATCATCCTAAGTGAAATAAGCCAGTCCCAAAAAACCAAAGGTCAAATGCTCTGTCTGACATGTGGATGCTAACCCATAACAAGGGAGGGTAAGGAGGGGAAGTATAGGAGCTCATTGAATTAGACAAAGGGGAATTAAGGGAAGGGAGTGGGGATGAGAACAAGTAAGACAGTAGAATGAAAAGGACATAACCTTCCTATGTTTATACATGAATACATGACCTGTGAAACTCTACATCATGTATAACCACAAGAATGGGATCCTAATTAGAATAGATTATACTGCATGTATGTATATCAAAATACTCTCTACTGTCATGCATATCTAAAAAGAAAAAAAAAACAAGAAATAAAAAACAGTACAGAAATGTGAAGCTTCTGGCTTCTACAACCACAGTAATTCTTGCATAAGAGTCAAATCTTAGCAGGTTGATTTACTACAATTCAATGTGCCTGAATTTCAACAAAAATTTACAAATTTGATTACAAAATGAGGAAAACTGTCTTGTGATATAAATCACATGAAATTAAATTCAAATGTGGCAGATTTTAAAATTATCAAACAGGGAATTTAAAATAGCTATGAATAGCAGGGTGTGGTAGTAGATGACTGTAATCCCATTGAGTAGGGAGTCTGAGTCAGGTGGACCACAAGTTCCAGGCTAATTTTGGCAACTTAGCAAGACCCTGTCTCAAAATAAAATTATAAAGAATAAAAAAGGACTGGGTTGTATCTCCGTGGTAGAGTACCCCTGAGCTCAATCTCCAATACTGCAAAAAAATGAAAGGCAATAAAGTCAAATAAAATAAAATTGCTATGATTAATATGTCAAGGACTCTGTATGTTTTATGTGTCATCTTGGCGAGGCTATAGTACTGGCTGCTCAGACACTAATGTAAATGCTGCCATGAATACTTTGTGCATGAGACTAGCACTGACTTTAAGCACAGTATATTTTCCCTGATCAAATGGGTGGGCCTTTTCCAATTAGGTGCCTTAAGAATAAAAATGAAGCTTCACTGAGGATGAAGAAATTCTGCATTAACACTTTAGGATCACTGCCTACCCGTTTTTGCCTGCTGGCCTGCAGATTTCAGCCTATCAGTCTCTAAAATGGCATAGGCAAATTCCTTGAAATCTCATTCTTTCTTGTTTCCCTTCCACTCGCCACACATACACACAAGCAAGCAAAATGTGTGCATTTACACATATAGTCTTTTATTTCCCTGGTAAACACTGAGTAATATGAGCTTTAATTGAAGAAAGAAGACACCCTGTAAGAATATGGGTTATGTAGACAGACAGAAATTTTAAGGAAAAAATAGAAAATGATAGAAGTCAAAAACACTGTAACAGATATGAGGAATGTGTTTGATGGTCTCTTTGCCAGGTTTGCCATGGCTGAGGAAAAGAACAGGGGACTGGAAGATAAGCCAGTAGAAACTTTCCAAATTGAAATCCAAAACAAAAAATAAATGATAAAATAGTAGATATTCATTAACTATGGAATAATTTCAGATGTAGAGTAGCACATATAATTGGAATATCAGAAGTAGAAAAATGAGAGAAAGGAGCAGAATAAATATATGAACAATAGCTAAGAACTTGGCTGGAATAGGGGTGTTAGTGATGTGGTTTATCTATAGAGGAAAAGGGATAAGGAACACAGTTAACTTCTCAACAGAAACCATGCAATCAAGAAGAGTATAGAACCGGACATGGTGGCCCAGGCTTGTAATTCCAGTGGCTTGGGAGGCTGAGACAGGAGGAACATGAGTTCAAAGCCAGCCTAAGCAAAAGCAAGGCACTAAGCAACTCAGTGAGACTCTGCCTCTAAATAAAATACAAAATAGGGCTGGGGATGTGACTCAGTGGTTGAGTGCCCCTGAGTTCAATCCCTGGTACCCCTCCCCCCCAAAAAAGAAGAGGAGAATAGAGTGATATATTAAAAATCAGACATTTGAATCAATGTAAAGAAAGGAAGCATTGGAGAAAGAATAAATGAAGCTAAAATAAATCTTATCTTTCTTTCTCTTAACTGATCTAAAAGACAACTGTTTAAAGCAATAATTTGAACAGGGTATTGGGTGATTATAAGTGAAATGAAAGGCAGCTCTGTCCCAAAAAGTAAGAATAGAGGATTGGAAACATAATATTATAAGATACCTCTACTACCTGTTAAGCTAAATTTGAAAGTAAACATGTATTAGTGAAAAATCTGTACCCTAAACTCTATAATGACCATTAAAATATCTTTTAAAAGTATAATTGATACTCTAAGAGAGTACATAAAATGGAATCATATAAAATTCTTAATTAAAATCAGAGAAGGCCAGAAAAGAAACCACTAGAAATCATTAGAAACCAACATTAGTTACCAACATGGTTGATATAAATCCATCTATATCAGTAACGATGTTCAACGTGAGTAGTCTCAACATACTAATTATAAGACAGAAATTGACAGAGTGGATAATGAAAACAAGACCCAACTGTCTTTTGTCTCTAAGAAGCCCAGGCAGAGGAGAGAAGATGGTGGAGTGGAAATAGGTGGAGGTCCTTGATGTCTCCACAGCCCAGCAAGCAGGCAGTGAAGGAACAGGTGACTGGAGAGGTGGGTGACGGAATAATGCTCTATGACCCACTACTTGACAGTCTGAGACCAGGAGAGACTTGACGTTTGGTTACGAGCAGAAAATAAGGACAGTTCCTTAACCCTGAACTCAGGTCGGAGTAGGATGAGGGGGGAGGAACCACAGAGAGAAAGAGGAATAACAACAGCTGGAAAGGAAAGCAGACTAAATTACAATGTGACAGGAGTAGCAGGGTCATTGAGGGAGATCAAGCAGTTTAACCCAAACTGTGGACAGAAAGCCATGCCAGGTAGGGTGGCCATTTTGTGAAGTCCACAGCTAGCCAGCCTCCCTAGAAGAAAACTGAAACAGCATAGCTTCCCCTACCTTCAGACAGTAACAAGTAAAACCAGAGGTAGTACCTTGGCAGTGGTATGTCTCAGTAATCCCTTCAGAGGAAACTGTAGAGGGATCACAGGAAGCCAATAGTTGCTGAAACCCCCTCACCATGAACAAGGGGAGTGGGGTGAAGTAGACCCCCATCCCACTTCCTGGGGTAGTGCCAGCCCGACCCAGCACTGAGCACAGCCACAGTGGGAGCCTTTGCAGAGACTGAGCGGACGCCCTCAATTCACAACAGTGGGAAGTGACAGCACAGAACCTAGCAGCAGAGGGGCACAGTGTCCATGATTTGTGTCTGCAATGTGTGGTAGCTTGGAAACAGGGGACAGGAAATTCTTAGTCCTGGGGCATGGAGAGGAAAAGCACCTGTGATTCACAACTGCAGCCAAAGGGAGTTTGGACACAGGCTGCCTCTGTCTGGGTCAGCAGAGGTGACCATGGTTCACAACCTTGGGCAGTGAAATAACTCAGGTGAACTGGCTGAGACTATTTTCCAGAACCAGGGACAGTGCCTAGCAATCTATGTTGGTCGGCGGGGACACCTTGGCACTAGACTACCCATGGAGAACCCATATCCACAGGTCCTGGACTTGCAGACACCAGACTCTATGCCACTCTAAGAGGCCCTGTGGAGGGAAGCAGGTGTGTGGTGACCTGTGGCAGCCAGAGTGAAAGCTGAGAGTCAGAATTCCTGAGCTCCTGACACAATAGAAATAGCCAACAGACACAGCACCATACCCTCTGAGCACCAAGCCTCAGGACCCTGGGCCGACAAATGATAACCAGCTGGTAGGAGGTCCACAGCAACCAGGGAAGTGGCTCCAGTGCCCCAGCGCCTCTGGGAGGATGCAAAGCTAGAGAGTGATAGACATCTTCTAAAGGTCCCAAATCCTGAAGAAATCCAAACCAACATTCAGTAAGAATTTTCCTTCACTTTGGTATGATTGACTATAAATAATTCTGATATCAACTTTGATTATATATATATAAAATCAGATCGACATTGATTTTATAGGTGTGTATTATTCTTTTCTCTCTTACCTTTTCTTCTTTCATTTATCTTTTCCCCTCTCTTCTTTTGTCCAATTTTTTCTCCTCCCATTCTCAGCTCCCACGTAAAGTTATAACAATTTTATTATATTCAATAACTAGTTTTTTGACCTATTCCAGAACCTTGCTACACATTTATTCCCAGACTAGAAGAACTGTGAAAAACACTATCGACAAGTTTTTCATTTTTCATAAGTTTGAATAGTGTATGACTTTACTCTTAAGTGACTATAGCAAATAGTATTTAATGTTTTGTCTCAAAGTGGTACTAACACTGGGAACAGAAGGCACAGATTGAGTGAAAATATCAACACTTGATTATTTGCTTATCCTGGGACTCTAAGACAATGAAGTTCCCTAAATAGTCTTTGCATAAAAGAAGAAATGATAATCATACCAATGGATGAGTACATACAAACAGTATGAAAAAAACCACTCCCAACAAACCACAACACTTCAACAACTGACCCCATGGACACAACAGTGGAGAAAACATCAGGGAAAACATTTAGAAAAATGAAAGTCAAAATGTTCAACAAGCTTAAAGATGATATAAGTATTGAACTTGGTAAAGGAAGTGAAAGATCATTTTAATAAAAAGATGGAGCTACTGAAAATGAACCAAACAGAAATCCTGAAACAAAAGACTTAATAAATAAAATTAAAAATTCAGTTGAAAGCAGCACCAAGATATTAGACCACATTGAAGATGGATTCTTAGGTCTTAATGATAAAGTATATAATCTTGAAGATAAATTCTCCAATAAAGAAAAGATGTCAAGAGACCATAACCAGGATATTCAAGAAATTTGGGGTAGATGAAGGCTTCTAAATATAAGCTAAAAGAATGTACAGTCTCTTCAATGAAATATTAGAAAGCTTTCCAAATCTTAGAAATGAGATGGAAATACAAATACAAGATGCATATAGAACTCCAAATAAGCAAGATCAGAAAAGATACTCTCCAAGCCACGTTATAATGAAAATGCCTAACATCCAAAATAAGGATAGAATTTTAAAAGCTGCAAGAGAAAAATAGCAGGTCACATTTAGAAGTAAGCCAATTTTTATTTCAACTGATTTCTTAACCCAGACACTAAAAGCCAGAAATAATATATACCATGTCCTGAAAAAAAATGGGTGCCAACCAAGACCACTACATTTAGCAACCTTATCCTTCAGAATTGAAGATAAAAACCTTCCATGATAAGCAGAAACATTGTTTCTTCAATTCATAACCACTCAGCCTGTACTACAAAACATATGCAATATTTCATGCAGAAGAAATGAAAAATGAAAATTAAAACCGGAATAGGGATGAACTGTACTAGAATAGTCAGTTAAAGGAGAATAAAGTCTGAAATACGAACAAATCAAAATGGCTGGAAATAAAAATCATCTCTCTATATAACATTGAAATAAATAGTCTAAACTCTCAAATCAAAGACACAGATGAGCAGAATGGATTGAAAAACAAGATCCACGGGGCAGGTTGGTGTATGCCTGTAATCCCAGCGGCTTAGGAATCTGAAGTAGGGGGATTGCAAGTTCAATGCTAACCTCAGCAATGTAGCAAGGCCCAAAGCAATTTGTGAGACCCTTTCTGAAAGTTAAAAATAAAAAGGCCTGGAGATGTAGCTCAGTGACAATAAGCCCTCGGTTCAATTTCCAGAGAAAAGCAAGACCCAACCACGTGTTGTTTACAAGACACTTACCTTGCAGGCGAAGACATCCAGAGACTAAAGGTGAAAGAATGAGGAAAGATATACCATGCAAATGGAAACTGAGAGAAAGCAGGGGCAGTGATTCTTACATGAGACAAAATAGAATTCAAGCCAAAATTCATCAGAAAAGACAAATAAGGTCATTTCATTCTGGTCAAAGGAGTCATTCAACAACTGGGTATAATTACTGTAAATGTTTATGCCCCCAAAGTGCCTGTGTGCATAAAACAAAACCTTCTCAAGATAAAGGATCAAACAGACCATAATACAATAGTACTGGGTGATTTAAACACATCTCTCTGATCATTAGATAAGTCAGCCAGACATAATAAACAAAGTAAAGACTCTTCAGAACTAAAAAATACTATGAATCAAATGGATCTATCAGACAATATAGAATATTTCATCCATGGACAACTCAAGTTCTTCTCAGTGGCACATGGCACATTTTCTAAAATAGATCATATATTAAGGCAAAAAGCAAAATTTAGCAAATAAAAAATTAAAGATAATTCTACGTGGCCTACAAGACCATAATGGAATGAAATTTGAAATTAATGACAAGATTTTAAAAAACCAATGTAACACCTGGATATTAAATAATTCATTCTTAAACGAGAATTAAATCACAGAAGAAATAAGGGGAGAAATACAAAAGTTCTTAGAAACAAATGAGAATAGACATACAACATATCAAAATCTCTGGGACAATTCTAACAGAAAAGTTCATAGCACTGGAGTTCCTACATTTAAAAAAAAAGAAAGGTAACAAATAAATAGCCTAATGTTACCCTTCAGGACATATAAAAAGAAAAACATCCTAATACCAAAATCAGTAGAAGATGGGAAATAATTAAAATCAGAGTCAATATTAATGAAATTGATCATTTAAAAACCAACACAAAGGATCAATGAAACAAAGAGTTGGTTCTTTGAAAAGATAAACAAGATTGATAACACATTAGCAAACTAACCAAAAGAAAGATGATCCAAATTAACAAAATTAGAGATGAAAAAAGAAGTATCATCACAGACACTTCTGAAATCCAGAGGATCATAAGCAACTACTTTGAAAATTTATAGTCCAGTAAGCGTGAAACCTCAAAAATACTGACATATTTCTAGAGACACAGGACCTACACACACTGAACCTTGAGGATATAGAAAACTTGAACAGACCAATGTCAAGCAATGAAATTAAAGCAGCTATTTAAAGCCTTCCAACAAAGAAAAGCCCAGGACCAGAAGGATTCTTAGCTGAGTTCCACCAGACCTTTAAAGAACTAATGCTAATCCTCCTCAAATTAGTCCATGAAATTGAAAAGGAGGGAACTGCCAAACTAAGTCTATGAAGCCAGTATCACTAAAATCAGACAAAGGCACATCAAGAAAAGAAACTTTAGACCAATATTCTTGATGAACATAGATGCAAAATTTTTAAATAAAATATTAGTAAACCACATTAAAAAAAAAACACATTAAGAAGGCTGTTCATCATGATTAAGTGGGCTTCATCCCAGGACTAGAAGGTCAGTTCAACATAGGCAAATAATAAATGTAATTCAACACATAAACAGACTTAAGGACAAGAATCTCATGATTATCTCAATAGATGAGAAAAAGCATCTCTTAAGACAAAATCCAGCATCCATTCATGTTTAAAAGACTAGAGGAACTAGGGAAAGAAGGAACTTTGCTGAACATTGTAAAGGCTACAAATGACAAACTTAAGGCCAACATTCTACTGAACGCAGAAAAACTGAAAGCATTTTCTCCAAAAACAGTAAGAAGGATGTGCATTTTCACCCTTCTTATCTGACATAGTCCTTGAAACTCTAGTCAGAGCCAGCAGGCAAGGCAAAGAAATGAAAAGGAAATGAATAGGAAAAGAAAAAGTCAGATTATCTATGTTTGCTGATGACATGATCCCATATTTAGAAGACCTAAAAACTCTACCAGAAGACTTCTAAAACTGATACACATATTTAACAAAGTAGCAGGATACATGATCAAAGTACATCAATCAATCATTTTGCTATACTCCAATAATGACTCTGCTGAAAAAGAAATTTGGAAAACTATCCCCTTCCCAATAATCTCAAAATGATAAAATACTTGGGAATAAATCTAACTATAGAGGATAAAGAGTTCTACAATTAAAATTATAGAACAGTGGAGACACAATTTGAAGAAGAGTCTAGAAGACAGAATGACTTCCAATGTTCCTGGATAGGCAGAATTAATATTGTCAAAATGGTCATACTACCCAAAGCAAAATACAGATTTAAACAAGACACATTAAAAAACCAATGACATTCTTCACAGAACTAGGAAAAACAGTTCTAAAATTTATTTAGATGAATAAGAGACCCAGAAAAGCCAAAGCAATCCTAAGCAAGAAGAGTAATGGTGGAGGCATCACAATACTGGACCTGAAATTATACTACAGAGCTCTAGTAACAAAAGCAGCATGATACTGGCATTAAAACAGACATGAAGAACAATGAAATAGAACAGAAGACACAGACACAAATTCACATAGATAAAGTTATCTGATCTCAACAAAGGTGCCAAACATATATTGGAGAAAAGAGAGTCTTTTTAACAAATGGTGCTGGGAAAGCAGACTATCCATATGTAGGGGAATGAAACTCGATCCCTATCTCTCAACCTGTACAAAAGTCAAATTCAAGTGAATCAAAGACCTAGGATTTAGAACAGAAAATCTCTGCTAGAAGAAAATGTAGGCTCAACACTTCAATGGATTTGCAGAGGCATCCACTTCTTTAACAAACTCCTAAAGCATAAGAAATAAAACCAAGAATCAGCAAGTGGGATGGCATCAAATTAAAAAGCTTCTGCACAGCCAAGGGAATGGTTAAGAACATGAAGTGAGAACATACAGAATGGGAGAAGATATTTTCAACCTGCTTCTGAGATAGGGAATAATATCCAGAATATACAAAGAACTCAAAAGAGTAACATCAAAAAACCAAATAACTCGTTTTTTTAAAAATGGGCAAAAGAACTAAACAGATACTTCCCAAAAGAATAAATATAAATGGTCAATAAATACATTTAAAAAGTTCAACATCTCTAGCAATCAGGGAAATCATAAATCAAAACTACACTAAGATTTCATCTCACTACATTCAGAATGGTGATTATTAAGAATACAAATAATAATAAGTGTTGGTGAGGATGTGGGGAAATGTACAGTCACACATTTTTGATGGGACTGAGAATTAGTATGACCACTTTAGGAAACAGTATGGAAATTCCTCAAAAACTAGGAAAGGAATTATCATATGACCCAACTATCCTACTCCTTGGGATATATTCAAACGATCTAAAATCAGCATACAATTGGGCAGCAACAACACCAGTGCACAATTCATAATAGCTATGGAATGAAACTAGATCTCTGACAAAAGACAAATGGATAAAGAAAACGTAGTGTACGTACACTACGGAGTATTATTCAGCCACAAAGAATAATGAAATTATGGTATTTGTTGGTAAATAGATGGAAATGGATAATATCATGCTAAGTGAAATAAACCAGACCCAGTAAGTCAAAAGTTGAATGTTTTCTCTCATATGCAGAAGCTAAACCAAAACAAGGAAAAAAGAAAACGGGGGGCAGAGGAATGCCAAGAAAAAAGAAGAGCGGTCAATAGAGTAGAGGAAGAGGATTTAGGGGGAGTGGGGAAGGACAGGAAAAGGGAAGAACAGTGGAATGAATCTGTTCAAACTTTCCTATGTATATGCATGAATATACCTCAGTAAATTTCACCTTAGTGTACGTCCATAATGCCCTAATTTATAAAGTTAAATAAGTAGAGGAAAAATCAGTAGAGGAACAACAATGGGGAGTGGGGGGGGAGGGAAAGGGGAAGTATTGGGGACTAAATTGGAGCAAATTATGTTTCATGCTTATATAATCATATATAAATGAATCCAGTATTATGAATATCTGTAATGAACTAATAGTAAAATATACGCCAAAATGTTGGTGAGTGACATTTAAAAGGATATTATTAAATTCATTAAATGTTAATTAAATGTTCATTGAACATTTATTAATTTAATGTTATTAAATGTTCATTGAACATTTTTCTATCTATAATTAATAGATCAAATGGCAGAATATCAGAAAGGATACAGTGAGCGTGAACAACACTAGCAATCAACATTATCTAATCAACATTTGTATCTCTAATTATATAATATACAATCTTCCCAAGCTCTCATGGATTATTCACCAACACTGACCACATTATAGGCTGTATACCCACTTTATCAAATTAAAGAAAAATAAAAATCATAAAGTATGCTCTCAGAACACAATGGAATTAATGTAGAAACCAAGAACAAAAAGATAACTAGAAAATACCAAATTATTGGAAATTAAACAATACATTTCTGAGTAACGATGGTTGAAAGGGTAGTCTCAAAAACAATTGAAAATATATTGAACTAAATGAAAATGAAAATATAACATTAAAATTTGTGATATGAAACAAAAGCTTGAAGGGAAACAGCAATAAATTCACATATCAGAAAATAATAAATACAATATCACCTAGGATATTAGAGGAAAAGGAGCACTTTAAACCTAAAACAAGAAGAATAAATTATTAAAATTCCAAAAATTTAAAAACAGAAGACAATAGAAAAAATCAAAAGCTGGTTCCTTTAAAAGATCATTTAATCTGATAAAATTGTATCCAAGTTAACTAAGAAAAATAGACAGGTTACCAGTGTTTGAAATAAAAATGGAGCTTACCCTATGGATTTTGTAGGCATTTAAAGAATAATAAAAGATTATTTGAAAAAATCTTATACATTTGAATACAGTTAGTTGAAATCAACAATTCCATAAAAGACACAGATACAGAAATGCACACAAGAACAAACAGATAACACTATTCTGATCATAAAATCGAATCAATAATTAATAACATTTTAAACAATCACAAGACCCAGATGGTTTCATTAGCAAATTGTACCAAATATTTAAGGAAGAAATGTTGTAATTTCTTTACAGCCTCTTGTAGAAAACAGAAGCAGAGAATGTTTTAATGCATTCTATGATGCCAGCATTACCTGGAAGCGAGACAAGAAAAAAATTAGAAAACAGGAGAACTATAGGACATCATCTCTCATGACTAAAACAGCCCTTAGAATATTAGCAAACTAAATGCAACAATGTATAACCAGTTATAAACCATAATAAGTAGGGTTTATATACACAAATCTGATCAAGTATTTGGAAATTAATCAATGCAATACACACATCAGCAAAATAAAAATCATACAATCATATCAATAAATGCAGAAAAAAACTTGATAGAATCCAAAATTCAGTCATGATAGAAATTCTCAGCAAAATAGAAATAAAGAAGAACTTCTTCAACTTGATCAAATAAATTACAAAAACCCTGCAGATACACAATACTTAGTGGCTAGAAATTGGATGCTTCTGGCTAATGTCAAGAAGACATTGATTGTGAAAGGAAAAAAAAAAAGAAAAAAAAATGAAAAAAGAAAAAAATGTCTCTATTAGAGGACAGCAAATATTATATGCTTTGTGGATAATCCACAAAATCAGTCCTGGAAATGGTAAAGCAGGTATAGCAAGGTTGCAAGATTCAAGATTAATAAATATAAATCAACCATGTTTCTATAGTCCAGCAATGAAAAATTGAAACTTAAAGAATACCATTTACAACACCCAAACACACTAAGTATGTCTAGGACTTATATAGAAAACTATAAAACATTGCTGGAAAGATCAAGGATGATCAAAATGAATGGAGATATATTTCATATTCATAGATAGGAGGACTCAATTGTTAAGATGATAAATCTTTCAAATTCAATGTACAGATTCAACAGAATTTGAATCCAAATCCCAGAAAGCTATTTTGTAGATATGCATAAATTCCTACTAAAATTTAAGTGAAAAGGCAAAAGACTAAAGCAGCCAATATAATACTGAAAAGGAAGAACAAAATTGAAAAGCTGACACTATTCAACTGTAAGACATAGTATAAGCTATAGTAATCAAGGCAGTGTGGTATAATAATCAAAGAATATATACACTTACATAGAGAGAACCCAGAAAAAGACTTGCCAAATAAAGTCAACTTATCTTGGGCAAAGAGCAAAGGCAGTCTCAAAAGAGAAAGTGTAGATTAATTTTTTTTCAAAAAGCAATATTAAACTGACCAAATTTCCGCATACAACGGAGGAGGAGAGAGGGGAGGGGGAGGAGGAGGAGGAGGAGGAGGAGGAGGAGGAGGAGGAGGAGGAGGAGAAGAATGAAAAACAGAAAACTTTCTTTTACTCTTCACAAAAACTAAGTGAAAATGGATCACAAATGTAAAACTACAAAATTCTAGAAGAAAACATAGAACTAATTATATGTAACCCTAGTTTGGGTGATGTTTTTAGATACAAATACCAAAAGTATGATTCATGAAAGAAAAAAATGTGAAGTTAGACATCATTAAAATTAAAGACTTCTGCTCTGCAGAAGACACTTAAAAATTAAAAAACAAGCCTTACACTGGCAGAAAATATTTTAAAGCACATATGTTTGTATACGTCTATATAAAATCTATACAGGACTCTTGAAACTCAACAATAAGAAAACAACAACCCAATTAAAAATAAAGAAAATACATGAACTTCACAGATGGCAAATATAAAAATGAAAAGATTTTCAACATTGTTTTTCACCAGGAAATCACAAAGGAAAATAATAATGACATAGCACTACAAATCTATGAGAATGCCACATGCATGACATTATATACATTTTATATATACACATATGCTTACTTACACACAGTACCTAACTTTTGATGGTTCAACTTATTTTTTTTAATTTTTCATTTATCATGGCACAAGGAGTATGCATTCAGTAGAAACTACTTCGTATTTTGAATTTTTATCTTTATAGAATTCTTCTTACAACGCTGGTCCACAGAAGCCTCAGCTGTCAGTCAAATCACAAACGTAAACACCTGATACTTTGTAGTGCACTGTGTCGCTAAGCCACTGAGGTGCAGGAGGTTAGATGTATTGAATACATTTTGGACTTAAGATATTTTCAATTTACAAAGGGTTTATCTAGGCATAACCCCATTGTATATCTAGTGGCATCTGCTTGTGCACGTGTGCGTGCGCGCATGCACATTAGTCCAACTAACTTGTAAACTTTTGTCCGTACAAAACCTTGCAAGCAAAAGTTTGTGAATATCTATTCACACTGAACAAAAACCTAGAACCAACCAAATATCCTTCATTGGGTGACGAGATTAAATGTGATGCAAATAATCAGTACTCGACAATATAAAGAACTATTGACACATACGACCAAATGAATTTCAAAAGCAAAATGGTGAGTAGTTTCCTTAATGTTATATATTGCATAATTCCATGTACATGAATTCTCACAAAGAGAAAACCATAACCATCGAGAACATGCCAAGGGTTTCTAAAGATTAGGACTTGGGGGACAGTGTGGCTATAAAAGGACAGTACTAGTGTGTTCTTTGGGTGATTATTCTGATGGTTCTGCTGATTACACGAATCCAAGCAATTGTTTAAAATCAGATTCTCAAATCAAAAAAGCCAATTTTTCTGAAAATTAAATTTAAAAATCCAAATGACTAAACATTATGAAACATAACGTTCAAAGTCAAGCATAAAGCCCTAAACCAGTAAAATAACAATTGTCAAGAAATCCATCAGGATTTCTGCGATATAGTATCTTATTTGGAATAGGGGGCGCAGTTACACCAAGAGGATTGATGTGAGAGCGGGCAGAGAGCAAAAAGCAGGACTTGGCATTAGCCAGGGGAACCAACTTAAGTGGTGCCATGAAAAAGTATTAAGGAGGAAAGAAATGAAGGAAAAGTCAGAGAACCCGGTGCGAGGACGAAAGGACCAAGGTTGGATTAGGCTTGATCATTTGGACACAGAGCAGGGCGTGGAAATGGAGCAAAGACAGGATAGATGGGAGAAAGTTTGGGAGGCTTGAAAAAAGCGAATCGGTCCTTAGGAAGATAGATGGAAGCATAGTCAAGTGACCGATAGAAAGAAAAAGCAAGCTATGCAAGCAGCGTTTCCTGCAGTCCTGGCTGTTAGGACGTTAGGGTCAAGCGTGGGGGCGTGGCAGCAAGTTGAAGGGGCGCTGGAGTCCTCCGGGGATTCTAAGCCCCTGAGCTCGTCGTGACGGCTAGCACGCGCGTCAAGGCAGGCTCCACGCGGCGGGGGTGGGGTGCCGCGCAGCGCGCGCGCACGTTAGCGCTGGGTGGGGGCGGGGCGCGGCTGCGACCGGTGACGTCAGGGGGAGGGCGCGCGCCGGGTGGCTGCGGGCGGAGCTAGGAGGCGGGCGCTGCGCGCGGCCTCGGGCGGAGCGGAGGGGCGCGAGGGGCGGAGCGGAGCGCGGGAGGAGGCGGGGGAGGAGAGGCCCCCGGGACCGCGAGCAGCAGCTGGGGAGGGGGCCGCTGAGCCCAAGCGCGAGCAAAACAGCTGATCTGGTTTTCCTTTAAAGCAAGAGAAAATGGAAGTCGGATAGAGGCGACTGCGGCGCTGCGGGCTGGCCGAGCAGAGCAGCGCGGCGCGGCAGGTGAGACGGCGCTGGCCGCGGTGCTGCCGGCTGGCGGCGGGGCCGGGCCCGCAGTCTAGGCAGGTGCGCTGTCCGCGCGCCGGCGCGGGATCCCTCCTGGGCTCCGCGGTGAGCCAGGTGGGCGCTGGGGCCGGGTGGTGGCGGAGCCAGAGTGCGGGTCGCTGGGGGCGCGGGCCCCGCGCTGGGTTTGCCAACGCGTCTGCATTGCGGGCTCGGCTCCGGACCCCGTGGACGCCGTGACCACCCGCTCCGGCCCGGCGCCGCGCGTGTGTCTCGGGCAGGGCGCGGCGCTCCCACTGGGTAGGCGCTGTTCTCTTCTCCCGGCCCTTTCACCTTCTGCACTGGAACGTGATGACAGGCTTGAGCGGACCGACCCCTCTGTCCGTGTGGACGCGTCGGGGGTCCTGCGGCGCCGACGGACTCTCCAGCAGGGCCGGGCCAGAACAGCGCGCGAGGCCGCTATTCCGGCACCTGGGCTGTGGTTGTGTGGGCTTACCGCGGCACCGTGCACCGCTTACTCGCTGTCTTGTAGCTGGACAGCAGTCGAACCATTGATGCAGTTTGTCTGTGAACCCAGAGGCCTTCCCTACTATTTCCTCACTGGAGGGGGGAAAATGCATCTCCTGTGCTTTAAGTGCTCCTTTAAATTTGGGAGATGTCAGTGATGTCATCATTAACTAAAACTTTCCTTCATTGGACACAACCGCTCAAGTGTACCCTCCTCCTGCCTGGTGCAAGCTATTGCAGCCCTTTGAGGATCTTTGCAATAAAGCGGATTTGCCTGTTTTCTTAACTCAAAACCTCACCGTTTTTATTTTTATCTATTGGCTTGAAAATTAATAGATTTAGAGTGGCTGAACGGAAACTTGTTAGATTCCAACAGATCTGCAAATCACTTCCTCCCCAGCACACAGATATAGGGGAAATTCATGTATGACAGTACATGCTTCTCCTTGCCTTATTTTTGTAAATGAAAGCGAGCTGTGAGACGAACAATTTAAAAAGATATTCTATTTAATGTTGCAGATAATGTGTCCCGGTAAAGGTGCACAGTGGGGCCTAAATCTTTGCAGGCCTTGATTGCTTCAGGAAAATCTGCAGATCTTCTCCATTACTCCTCTCCAGGGTGTGCCGGGAAAAGAGCTGCCCTGGGGCAAGGGTGCCAGCCTCACTAGGGTCCTCTCAGCAGCTGTGTGTTTCAGCAGGCTCCAAGACCTCTTCTACATCTAGAGAGGGCTCAGGGAGTGCAGACGCTGGAGATCTGTATGGCACACCAAATTCTGGAGAAAATTCCTCCCTAAATGCCAGCAATACACCTAGGGAACAATTCTTGTGGGAATAAAAGTAAGCAAGTTCTCAGGGCAAACCAAACATCTACTTAAGATAATTGTATCAAAAGGATATTCAAAAAGGGACAAAAGTATTGATATTTTTGTATTTAATAATTAATGGCAGCTCCTAATTGGCTAAAATAAGGATGGCTTAAAATATTAGTGTGCTCATATTGGGTCTGCAAGGAATTTAATACCATATGCCACACACACACAAAAAAAGTTTGAAGCTGATTGCAGATGTGAAGCTTTTGAGCCCTGGATTGTTGTGTAGGATGGGGGTGGGGGGCACTGAAAGCAGTGGTTCACTTTAGGCTCTAGGTATTTAGGGTAACAGTGGATGGAAATGTTGCTTTCCTGCCAGATGCAAGTCTCACCTAGGTCTGATTCCTGAGTGGAAGGTGTCCCCTTAGTAATTCCTGAGGTCTTCAGCCCTAGTAGAGGAGGAGAGGGGCATCTTCTTCTGAGTGAGAACCTTTATTTATGCCTGGGTGAGGGTCTGCTAAGCCTTGTAGTGGAATTGGTTCCAAATATACTGCTTTTCCATAGTTTTTCTCCTATAGTTGCTTTAGAACTTGAGCTCTCCTGTAATTAAAGTGTCCTCAATTTTAAGAAGAGTGGTTTGTAGGACTCTGGACAGTGAACTCTTAAAAACTTGAGTCTGTGAAATGAGTGTGGCCTGTGTATCGTTTTTTCCCCACCTGTAGACCTGTGAAAATATTCACCATAAGGCTTTGTATTTAATTCATTGTAGTATTTGTGAAAATGAAAATGGTTTCTACCTAATCTTTAGTCACTTATTTCCTAAGACATTTAAAAAACAATCCCTTGAAAGCCTCTTCATCTTCCTTTCATGTTTAGAGTGTCATGTCTTCCATGTCTAAGAAGCTAAAATGATCTTGCTTTCCTTTTTCTCTCCCATTCCCTTTGGATCTTAAGGTCATTTATCCATGTTTTAGGCCCTCAAAATAAAGGCTGAGTCAGCTCCTGCCAGGCCAGCAGGGGGCATGCTAAACATGGCTTGGAGGGTCCCTACCCAGCTGCCTGGGGAGAGGATTGCCGAGTTGATGGGAGGAAGGTTCATGTGTGTGCACACATGTGCATTTTTGTGTATGTCTGTGTATATTGTAGCCTCTCAATTTCCCCCTCCTTTGCTGTCTGCCCAAGGGATGGACACTGAAGTGCAGCAGAGGGTCAGTGCAGGGGTGGGGGGTGGTGGTGTACATTCTTGAATTAACAGAGGTTGGGGCATCCAGAATGTGAGCCTCCCTCTATCAGACAGGGAGATTGCCTTAATAATAGCTCCATGTGTTTGGAGAGTGACTGTTGGTTTTTATCCCAAGGTATGATAGTTCCCTTTTACGTGTGGACTCTGTGAAGAACCTTAGGAGGAGAGACAAGACTTTGGTTCTAGTAACACAACCAGATTGCCATCATCTGAGTCTGAGGATGCAGTACCTTCTCAGACTGTGAAGGCAAAAATGTTGTCTTGGAGAGGACAGAATTTTCCTTAGGGAACTGTAGGCCTGCATCCTGGTGAGGGCACAGGTGTGCCAACCAGGGTAACCTTTGGAAATGTGTCCCCCTTTAATGTTTGCCCTTGGTTTTTACTCCTAAATGACTTAAACCCTGGATCTTTGAGTTGTGGTACTTCCCAGGGGGCCCTACTCCTCCTCCTTGACCTTGAGATTTCTCTTATGGAAAAAAGCAAATGTTTAATTGATGCACATTTATTTCCCCCTAGAAAATGATAACAAAAGAAAAGAGGCAATTGGGCTTTTCATTTAAGTGTGCTTAATCTGACTGTAAGTGTGTGTTGAGACTTCTCCTTGTAGGGACTGAGCTCAGAGAAGCCAGCTCTTGCTTGAGGGTCACCTTAGCGAGCTGCTGTGGCCATCTTTCACAGCTTAGATGATTATCACAGAGTCTGGTTGTGTTACTAAGATCAAATGCTCTTCTCTCCTCCTGAGGTTCTTCATGGAACCCACATGTGAAAGGAAACTACCACATCTTGAGAGGAAAGAAGTTTAATAGAGGGCCTACTAGAGAACTATCCAGACTAAGTATTTCCTTATGCTTCTTATTCCTTTGAAACTGCCTGAAAAACCAAATTATTGATTTCAAGGGGCAAATGGGAAAAACATGTTTTTCAGCATTGTGCTGAATGAGGTTTGTCACTTTGAATACTGTAAGTGGCTAGGGGGGAAGTGCCATTAGATATAAAAACATGTGTCACCAAATCCCTTTACTAACTGCCCATCACTAAGGGTGACCATGGAATATCATACTCAAAGTAAACCCTGAAATCTGTAGGCATTTAAGTGGAAATATAACATGCATGTCCATTTTATGATATATTTAATTTGAAAACTAAATACTTAATTTGAACCTTGAAAGGAGAAATTTTCCCATCGGTAGACTGTTGAATGCTCCAGGAAGTTTGTGTGTCAGACCAAGAATAATATGGTCTCAACATGGATGTGACAGAAAAGTGCAGAACAGAAATTTACCAAACTTTTGGGATGGAGTTCTTTATCATTCATGGTATAGGAGAAATGAGTTAAAAGTAAGTCTTTAAAATGCTGAAATCCAGGCAAAGGCTGGACACTATCTTTTACTTGCCTGTATTATAGAGATGTGTTTAGCTGGCTGGCTTTCATGCAGCACATCTGGACTGGCAGGGGAGTTTAACCTGGGATGGGGAGCTGTGAAGTCATGGCCTAGCCATACTTCAGTTTCCTTGTAGCAAAGAAGAGAGTTAGCCCCCCATGTCTCCAAGGTCTTATCTGGTAAAATCCTGTAATTCCCCAAACACCAGTCCTTGCTATTACATTTTTCTGTTACATGCTGTTTCATATTCTGAGAAGACAAATATACATTAATGCTAATGCAAGTTTTATATACATCTCTCTTAGTTTAAGCAAATAAATCTAAAGTAAACTTGTAGATTTAAAGGATTTTGAGTTTTTCCTCCCAAGGATATATTTTCTGTTTCAGCAAAGTTTGTTCTTGCCTAGTTTTCCTTACAGACATGATGGAAATTTGACGTCTGAATGAATATACATGAATGAGATGCTGGATTGATTTATGAAATGTAAAATTAGACCTTTGCAACTCGTTCCCTTGTCTTTTCAGCATCTTTCAATTGTATTAGCTTACTGAAGCATTTCATGTGCTGCTGGACCACACATTCAGCTCTTTCTGAGATTAGATTCAGTTTCTCAGTCACTGAAACAAGCATTTAGCATAAGAGAGGAGGTGACTGTGTGAAGTGGGAACAGAGATCTGTCCCTGGTGCTGTCCCTGCCAGGTTGAGCCTTGCAACCTCTGAGAAGACTCTGGTTCTGCTGCACCCAGAGCTGACATAACCATCCCAGAATAATTTGCCCAACTCATCCCTGTGCTTTTGTTTTAGGAATTGTGTACAGCAAACTCTGTTAGTTTTTGCAGCAAACTCAGGCCTGGCCTTGCATGTCTTATGCGGAAGACATTGCACTATAGCATTTTGCCCCTGATGTGACATGCCCTTCTCCCCTAGACTTCTCTACTTCCACCCCTGAAACTGATGCAATACCCTTTTATTTTGGGGGTTCATGCAACTAACCATGACTGCAGTCCATTTCCCTATTATTCCTTTAATGATTTGAGACTTGAAGATAATGTGTATTTGTATTGGTTTGTTTTCTGTTGCTGTAATGAAATATCCAAACCTGAGCAATTTGTGTTTTAAGAAAACGTTTATTGAGCTTATGGTTTGAAGGGCTGAAAGCCCAAATTGGGTAGGTCCACCTGTTCAAGTTCTGCTGAAGGCCCCCTGGCTGCATCACAAATACAGCAGAAGAGGGCAAATGAGTGGGGTAACCTCTCTTTCTAACAACCCACTCTCTCAAGAATTAACTTACTCCCTGAAATCCACTTTAATTTCTTCTGAGGGTAGCACCCCTAATAACCTACTTACCTCTGACCTTTCACAAAGTCCCCACCTCTTAAAGGTTCTACTACCTTCGCACCACCAAGCTGAGAACAAAGCCTGTGGCGTGTGAACATTTGGGGGACACACTTAAACCACTTTCAAACCATAGCAATGTTTTTGAAGTATGGGGAACACAATTGCTTGTATAATTATTTCATGCCTTAAAAAATATCATTCAACATCAACAACATACTTAAGTAACTTTGTTTTTAAATGTATGAACTGGGATATTTGTTTTGCCTGTCTTTTAAATAATATCATTTAATCTCTGGAGAAATCATCACTGAACAGAAAAAATAAATGGGATAAACTGTTGGTTGACTTGGACTTGGTCCTAAGCTTAGTAACTTTGGGTGTGGTCCCAGGTGGTCCCAAGGATAGAATATCTCTCTGGCCTTTGTGCAGGTTCTAGGGTGGAGCAGGTGAGTTTGCATATGCAGGGAGTTCTTAAATTCTAAAGATTGATCAGTCATTCCAACCAAAGAATTTGAAGACAGGACAGAATATGTCTATCTCTCACTAGCAAAGTTCCTCTCCTTTTTCAGTTGATGTAGTTGCAGTGTGCACTTGTAACTCAAGGCATTGTTTGGATAAACTTGCTTTGACTGTTTTTATGTAGTGGAAGGAGGAGGCATGTGTAAAAAAAAAATATGTAGAGGGCCTTGTGTGGCTTAGCTATTCTTGTAGATAATTTAGAGTTGTTAGCTCTATTAATGCTAAATGAAGTTCCTCTAAATTAGAATAGATGGTGAAAGCACTGGGATTCCAGCTGTGTCTCCTACATCTTGGATGCTGTGGGGCATGTGGACAGCAGGCCCCCAAATGGCTTATTGATTGTCATCATTATAGAACATACTTTCCTGTACTTAAAATTGATTCATGATTCATCCTTTGCATGAAAAATTATGAGGTGAGTGAGGGGAGGAAAGAGAACTGCATTCCAAGGGGAGTCCTGCAAGGAGATGCCAGGAGGGGAATCATGTTAGTGGACAGTGGTGACCTGAGGTCCTGCCTGTGAGAGTGGTCTTAGGATTTTCCTCTGAGGGTGGTAGGTTGCCAGGCCAAGGTCTGCCTCCAACCTGAGCATGTGCCTTTGCAGGACCTGCTTCTGTACCCAGGGCAAGTTTTGGGGCTTTGGAACCACATGGCATCTCTCATTGGCTTGACTGATGAAGAACAGAGGTCTCCATGCCATCTCTGGGAGGACTTGGGTCCATGAGGAAGGTTGTAGATCTTTTCCAAGTGCTGTTGCTTGTTAGGTTTAGTGGAACTTCTGTACTATTTAACTTGGCACAGTGGGTCTGCAGTTAGGGGTTGGGCAAATTGAAAGGCCAAACTGAATCTCTTGAAAACCCATTTTGGTGTTACAGAATGGGTTGTAGTTTGCGCTCATATCTCTTGATTATTCCATTTGTAAAGTGTGACTTGTATGAGGTGCTGTTTATGACCTTAGCTGTCAGGCCCATTTGGTTCTAAGTGCCCACTTGACTCTGATTAATAAGGCATATTCTCTTGGCCTGGGCATCTCTCCAGGGTCATCTACCTGCAGCAGATGAGGTCAACAGTTTCCTAGGATTTATTCTACCAAAGTTGACATCCCATTTATGATCTGGTAGGTGGTCAGTTCAGAAGTGCATTCTCACAAAGGGGGCTTAAGGCTTCAGGTGCCCAGGGGGAAAAATGGATACAAGCAAGTCATCCCACAGATTAGCATGTAGTCTTTAATGGAAGAATATCACTATGTTTTTGCATTTACATTACCTTCCTTCCATGTCCATGAAATACTGACAGGAGGACCTGGTCCTACCTGGGGAAGACAGAGCTCTCACCTGAAGCTAGAAAGTTTCCTTCTTCTGGTTGGAACTCCCACTTTGTGTATATTCTCTAGGTGTTAATTTCACATGTTAAAAATGGAAAATATCCCATTCAACTCCAAGATTCTGTACAAAATTAATTCCCTAGTTCTTCCCAAATGCTGACTAAGCAAAGGGAAACAATGCCATATTCATTGTTATGAGAGAACAAGTAGGAAAAATTAGGTGTCTCTTAAAAATATTTGTCTCCATGTCTGGGGTTGAGGAGGATTTCAAGCATTTGAATGAACATTTATAATTGGCAATGAGTTGTGTGGACACATTCGTCCCTTGTGACTATTAGACCCATGAGAAGTCTCTGAATTAGCCCTTAGCACATCTCTGAGGCACCTTGTTCAGAGCAGGCTCTCCATTCATGTTTGTTAAATGCATTTAATTCCTATGGGAATTAAAATTAGAAATTTAATTATTCTTTCTAGAATTGCTTAGCTCCTATGAGTTCAGAAGTACTATAGTTGAGGATATTGCTAATATAAAATTTGAAACATTTAGGACTTTAACTCCCAGTTCAGTATCATGTCAAATTTTGTTCATTTGGGTTGTAAACAAGCAAAAAACCAAAACTAGATTATTTGCTAATTTGCCAGGAGGGGTTTGCTTGTTATACAGCAGAGTATATATTCTAAGAAAAATTATGGTTTCATATTTTCCTTTTCATATATCACAAACATTTATTTGCTGTCTTAGGGAATATTAGCTGTATCTGTTTGGATAAGACAAATTGTTTCTCTATAGATTTTTAAAAATAGATAAATTAGTTGGACTGCCTTGAAAATATTAGTTAGAAAAGAGACAATGAATGGTCACATGAATGAGTCATATGTGAAACAATTCTTTATGGAAGAAGAACATTCATAACGAAATAACACAGAGACTTGTAATTGATTTAAATGATTGATTACATTAACTTCTTGTCCAGGTTGAATATCCCTTATCAGAAATCTTGGGACCAGATATATTTAGATTTTGAACTTTTTCTTTCAGATTTTGGAATATTTGTGTATACATCATGAGCAATCTTGGGCAGGCAAGTCTAAACACAAAATTCATATAAGTTTCATGTACACCTTATTATATAGCCTACACTATACAATATTTTTAGTGTATAGTACTTTGACTGCCACCCATAATGTGAGGTCAAGTGTGGAATTTTACATTTGTAGTGTCATGTCAGTGATCACATAGTTTCAGATTTTGGAGTAATTTGTGGTTTCAGTTTAGAGATTCTCAACCTGCATTAAAAAATAATGTCAAAGCCCTAAAACTCAAAATCTCCCAGTGAGGGAAGAGCCTGCTGCCTGGCCCATCTCCCCTTTTGGTGCAGAGCTCAGAGCCAGAATCTGGAGCTATCCTGCCTGTCTGAAGAGCCCAGGTTGGGAGTCTTCCATTCACCATGGAAGCGATATGGGTGCTTTAAAAATCCAAATGTCTGGGAATTACCCCCTGAAGTTCTAATGTCAGCCTCTGAGCTGCAGCCTGGCACCCATCAAAACAAACAACAGCTCCTAATTAATTCTGAAGTTGAAAATTACTGACCTCAAGAAAGTTCAAATGGTAGGCAAAAGTGTCATGGAGAAACTGGGAGGATTAGGAGTTCCTCATCCCTTCCTGAATATTATAGCACAGGTAGCAAAGACAGGAAGTTGTTTTCCATAAGACGAGAAATTGGAAGGCACCTGTAAATGAACCAGTAAAACATTCACTATTTGATCAAATGATGACTTTGTGTAATTTAGCTGAATATACAGCTGGTATACAAATGTCTACTTTCGAGAGATCTCTTGCACAACATGTGACTATAGTTAGCAGCAATATATCGCATACTTGAAAATTGCTAAAAAGAGTAGATTTTATGTGTTATCACTACAAAAAAGTGTATAAAGTAATATACATCTTAATTAGCTTAATTTAGCCATTTCACATTATATATGAACTTTAAAACATCATGCTGTATATCATATATGTATGATTTTTATTTTTGAAGTAAAAATAATAACAACAAATAATAAAACAACAACAAAAGAATAAGATAGAATGCCATTATCAAAACTGAAAAAATAAACACTGGAAAGATGTACAGCCATGCAGAAGGCAAACCAAAGTAGTCCAGCTTTATTAACCTGCATAAGATATATCCTCATATCTTAAAGTTTCATAGTGCCTCACAGTTTGCAAAATGATTTCATGTATATGATCTTATTTGATCATTCCATGACATTAGAAGGGAGTTCATTCCCATTCTACGAGTGAGGAGACGGATATCAATCTGTGGTTGTCTGCAGCCAGGAAACGGACCCTTCATATCTGAGATGCTCTGTCTTTGAACTCCAGGGGACTGACCCACCCCTGGTGACAGTTGGACTGGTGGACTCATCCACTGCCTCTCTGGTACTTTAATAACATCTGAAGAATATAGAAACAAAGACATTCATTTGAGAAGAAATGATTTTTTTTCCCCTAAAGCTATCACAGCTTGACTGGCTGGCTGGTGAGACTGCTCAGGTTGGCAGTATGTAGTGTGGTGGGAGGTAGGAATCAAGATGGGAAACCCATACCTGGTTGTTATTGCTACAATTACCCATGTAGTTGTAAGAGTAATCCTGAGAGAACTAATTGGATGGATGGATGGATGGATGGATGGATGGATGGATGGATGGGTAGACGAACAAGACAGGGAGTTCATCTCCATAAAATAGAAAATTGGAAGGCATTGGATGAGAAGGGTTTATTGGGAGAATTGGCTCACAAGATTATGGAAGCTGAGAAGCACTCTGAGAGTGAGATGCAAGTTAGGATTCTGGGATGCAGGTAGCATGGTTCAGTCCAAGAACAAAGGCCTCAGCACCAGGGAAGTTGATGGTGTAACTCCCAGTCTGAAGCTGAAGGCCTGAGCACTCTGGGGAGGGAGGGCACTACTGGTGTGATTACTGGAGTACAAAGGCCAGAAAGCCTGGAGTTCTTTATGTCCAAAAGGAGAGAAGACTGTATCCCAACTCCAGGAGAGAGTGACACAGGCACACATTTGCCTTTTCTTTGATTTTGTTCTCTTCAAGCCCCAGCCTATTAGATTGTGCCCTTCAACATTAAAGTTGGGTCTTCCTCACTAAATCTAATCGGACTCACATACCAATCACCAATCTCTTCTGGAAACTCCTTCACAGACACACCCAGAAATATTGCTTTACCCAGTCTCTAAGTATTCCTTAATCTAGTCAAGTTGACACCTAAAATATACCATCATGCACTCATTTTCCTGTGTTCCTGGACTTGCTATTTTGTTTGTGGTAGCAATCTCTCTGTAGAATTATATGCCTGTGGTAGCAAAAACCTGTTTATGTTCCGTAAGAATATTTTTCTTGAAGGAGGCTTTCTGCCTTTAATTGTCCTTGTTGCCTTGTCCTGTGAAGTGTAGTCCTATCCCCTTGCACATGGTCACATGGCAAACTCACATGGTCACACAGAGCTGCTGTCCTTCTCCCAGCGGTTCTCTGTCTGGTTTTGCAGAAGGGTCTTTGAAGGAAATCATGGACACTATTCATGACTACACAGTGAGAGCCATGGACCTCAGAGACTAATGCCTCATGTGGACCTTCTGTGACATCTACTTGACTATTCTGGCTAGTGACATGGTAGTCTTATTGGCACCATCTCCTTCTTGCTCGCTCCACATCTTTTTTTTTTTTTTGGAACCAGGGATTGAGCTCAGGGACACTCAACCACTGAGCCACATCCCCAGCCCTATTTTGTATTTTATTTAGAGACAGGGTCTCAATGAGTTGCTTAGGGCCTCGCTAAGTTGCTGAGGCTGGCTTTGAACTCGCGATCCTCCTGACTCAGCCTCCCAAGTGCTGGGATTACAGGTGTTTGCCACCGCGCCCAGCTCGCTCCACATCTTTCTCAGGGGTTATCTCCTGTTGTAAAGAGTTCCCAGGGAGCCCTGAGGCTTTACCCGTCTGATCCTGAGAAAGAGTTCTTATCCTTGTGTCATTGTTACTTCAGTTTGGCAAGAGAATAGGATCTACCTGACTCCCTCTAACAGACCAGTGTCATGACACAGTGATACATGGGTTGGTCGTCCCCATGGTATTGAGTAAGAAACCATGATTTCTGGAAAAAAGTAATACTGGGACAATAGTGAAGTAATTAACCTTCACTGTTGTCATTTTTCTTTCTCCCTTTCAATGTTCTCTGTCCTATAAAAGTTGCCCATAAAGGAACTGAACTACTGTATATATTATAATAAAATGAGGACTCATAGTGCAGTGTTGTAGTTTCCACAAAAAAAATAAAAACCCTTTTTTCAAAATGGAAAATCCATGGTCCTTCTTGCTTCAGCCCTCTGCTCTGGGTGCACCACGGGTATGCTCTGGAAGCCAGGTGTGAGACCTTAAAGGCATACAAGGTGGACATTTTAAGAAAAGGCAGTAATTAAGTGTTAACCCTCTTTGGTAAAAAAAGATGCTCAGGACACCAGATGGTGGGAAAGTCATGTTTAAGGGCACCGAAGAGTAGGCTAGAATGAAACCTAGACACCCGAACCCAAAGAATGTGCTCTTAAATGTCACCTTCCTAGCCTGAAGAAGAGAAGCAGAGATGTCCTTCAAGTCAGAAGGCACATTGGCCATCTACTTCCCACAGTGATAGGACCATGTGTCTAAACTCACAAAGCTCCCAAGCCTACACCCCAGCCCCTGACACCCTAGATATAAATAGGTTTCTCATCTTGCCAGATGTAGGCAGTAGCATCTTGCTATGAATTCCTAGCAGCAGTCAATGAAGCAACTGGAGAAAGATGTGAGAAAACACCGCTGATATCCATATCTGGCTCCCATATCAGCAGACCTCCATGAAGAGCCTCAAGTACTGACCTGGACAAAGCCCTGGTGATACAGGAAAACTAGGACATGGCATAGCATTTGGGCAGCTTTTGGGGTGGGGGGAAGGCCATACATGAAGATTCCACATGGGTAGAGCATAGAAAGGCAGGAACGATGACTCCTGCTGTGGTGGCCAGCAAGGTGCACCCTCAGGAGATAGTGGGGTCCTTCCAACCCTAGCTTGTGTGTCTTCATCTGGACCTTAAACTGTACTTTATAAACTGTATAAAACTAAACAAGTGCTAGAAATTTGTTTAGTATTGTCCCCATTTTTCCAGATGGCTTTTCAGAAGTAATAATCAAAACCTGGAGGGAATATAGAATTGAGCAGAAGTCATTTGGCATGGAGATATTAGTTGACGTCTCTCATTGGCTTGAGATGACTTAGAGTGGCTCAGGGGCCTGGTTCTAAGTTTATGAGCCAAATGTAGGCAAGCATGAGTCTAATCAGGTGTGAGGGTCAATTCTGTGGAACCCCGCAGACTTGAGGCTACCACTTCTACTGGGTGTGCCCCACACTTCTTCTCTGTGTTACTGTTTCCCCACAATCCTTGGGTGGTGACCCTTAAGAAGCTCTGTTTCTGACTTTTCTACTCATCATTTTTAGGGGACAGACCAAAAAATTACTCAAACCTTTGCCCAAAGTGACTTTAATTTTTGCATAGATTTTTAAAAAAAATTTTGTAGCTGTCAATGGACTTCTATTTTACTTACTTTTATGTGGTGCTAAGAATTGAACCCAGGGCCTCACACATGCCAGGCAAGCACTCTACCACTGAGCCACAACCCCAGCCCCTTGCATAGCTTTTTGATAAGTTTAGTTAATGTGTGTGTGGAGAGGTGGTTTGAGAAAGTGATTCTAAGCTCCACTTTGCTTTTGGTACTTTGAATATAACCATCAATTTTGGAGAAACTTTTTGTGAAACATATTTCTTAAGAAATATTGATATCTACAAAGATAAAATTAATGCAGAAATGCTAACTACTGTGTGTTTTGAAGTTGGTAAAAACTCACTTAAGCTTTGAAAGAGGATTAAATTTGCAAGCCAACACGTCTTTTAGTTTCCCATTCATTTCTTCTATTTTCTTCTATTTTTTACTTAAAATTTCTTATAGTGCCAAGGTACATAACTTGCCTTGTCTCTTAGGTAACCTTAGTTTCTAGTTACTTATTCTTAATGCTGTTTTTAAATTTATTCTTATATTACACATTTTATCAGTAGTTCTAGAACATAATTTCTTGGGGGCTTCCCCCTCAAAAAAATTGTTTTTCAGTTGTCTGGAGTTCATTGTAGAGTTTATTTTTAATTCCCTGCTGTTTTGTTTGTACCCTGTTCGCTTCTCAAATGGCCCATGACACCCACTTGAAGGATTCTTGCAAGCGTGAAAATATATCTTGCCTGATTATAAAGTGCTTGAGTCACGCTATTTTCTTTAAAACTGTATTGAAATATTTCTACTGTTTTTCAGCTCTAAATATTATTGTGGAGAGGTTAAAATCCAACTTGTTTGCTTTCATAGATGTCGTGATTCTTTCAGTTTAGAAATTTTACTAGAATATTATTGGACATTAGTCTTTCTGTGTCACTTTCTTTTAAAATAAGCTGTACCTTTGCCATTGGAAGACATCACTTTGTTTCAGATGTTTTCCTGTATCATTAACCTTTCTCTGGTTAATAGTTCAGATATGTTAATAATATGTACACTGTTGCTTCTGTCATATCTGTCATCTATTCTACATACTTCATATTTCATAATGTTTTCCATTTCATTCCTCTTTTTAGTTAATTGTCTTTATTCTGTTATTTGCTTCTAATATGTTTTTCACTCCTGCACCACTTACTTTAATTTCCATTTCTCTTTTCTTTCCCAAGTTCTGCTTCTCTTTCTCTTACTTTTTATTTATTTATTTATTTATTTGGGGGGGGGGGTTTCTTTTTTAGGAGAGTATGGTAGACAGGATCAAAGATGTCAATATTAGTAATCTCTAGAACCTATGATTATGTTACCTTAAGTGACTGAAGAATTAGAATTGAAAAAAGAGTCAACTATGGAATCAAGATTGCTAATCCGCTGACTTTAAAATAGGGAGCTTATCCTGGATTACCTTTCTGCTTTGGCTCAATGTAATCAGAAGTGTCTTTCATAAACATGGAAGGAGGGAGGCAGAAGAATGAGAACCAGAGAGATGGCAAGAGGAGGAAGACTTGACCCATCGTTGTCGAAGGTGGGGACCATAAGCAAAATCATGTGTTGTCTCTAGAAGCTAGAAAAGTCAAGGAGGAAGGGTTTGTCTATGATGGTTAGAATAACATTCCCTGAAGATGTTCATGTCCTATTTCCCAGAATCTGAATATATCACATTCTATAGCAAAAGGGGGTTTGCATATGTGATTAAGTTTACCATTTTGAGATGGGGAGATAATCCTAAACTCTCTGGGTGGGTCCCAAGTAGTCATGAGAGAGGTGGGAGGGGCAGGATTAGAGAAGGAGATGTGACGGTGGAGCAGAGTGATGCAACTCCTGGAAGGGGTCCATGAGCCAAAGAATGAGGACAGCCTCTGGGAACATGAAAGACAAGCAGTAGATCTGCCCCAGAGGCCACAGGGGGGATAGTGCCTTCCAAAATCTTAATTTTAGCCCAGGGAGATTCATTTTAGAATAACAAATTTCCGAGTTGTTTATGGTCAGGACATTGTTGAAGAATGGGTTTAGGGTGATGCTAAGGCAAGGGTGCACACTTGGATTCCAATTTGTGGTCTGAAATACACTTTCTCCACATGAATTGCCATTGCCCGAGTCAGGCTGTGTTCCCCAGATTTCAGTGTTTAAGCTGGGCGTTCCTCAGGGCAGGCCTATTTATTGTGTTTCTGTCTTGAATTTGCTGCCTTCCTTTTTTTCTGAACAAGGTCAGGTACACAGGCTCAGCATTTGTGCTCCTGTTTCACTTATCCATGTGGTCCATCATGACCAGCTGTGTCAGGGCCAGGGCACATGTCCCACAGGACTTGTGTGACCCCAGGAGTCAGGAGGTGTTTCAACTTGCTGTGTCTCTCCTGACTTAACTGGTTCTGTTACACTCAGTGGTTTGTGGCTTGTGGTTGTGTCTGTCTCCTTGATTCATTGGGGGTGGAATAAATTTATTTCTAGTTCTCTCTCTCCCTTTCCTTTTTCATTGTTTTTGTGGCTTTCAAAGAAAGTGTGGAGGAGTAAACTGTTCACTGGAAGCTGGGAAGCTGCTGTCTGGTGGATGATTGTGTGGATGTTGAGGGATTTTGCTTATAATCTTCCAGGACACTTTGTGCTTTGAGAAAAAGAAGCAGGTCACCATTTTGCTCTGAGGCTGGGAGTTGTTTAGTAACTTTGGGAGTTTTTGTTTTATTTCCCAACGCTTCTTCACAAAAGCCCTCTGTTAGATTAGACAAGCTATTGTATTAGCCCCAAAAGCCACCCTGGCCTCTCCTTACACAACAGCCTGGGGGGAAGGGAGGCAAACAGGTACCACACTGGACATCTGTCCCACTCCTTCTCTGCCTCTGAGCCTTTATCCTGCCCCCTGTGTGGTCCTGGAGGCCTTAGAGTAATGGCCCCCATCTTAGAGATCCATTTGACTTTCTGGATGTTAATGAAATCTTGAGTGAACATTATTGCTTAATCATCTAATAAGATCATTAATTTAATATTCATTAAATTGGTTGCTTTAATTTCTAAGCATTAAGAGTGGCTAGTACTGATTGCCACACGCTTTACCTCTATTATTTAGTTTAAATTTTACAGCCATCCTGTTAGGCAGGTGTCAGAGTTAATCCCTACTTCACAGGTGAGCCAACTAAGGTTGACAAAGTTTGTCCGTTGCCCATCTCATATAGCACAAGCTGTCTTCGTAAACATCCCTCCTATACAGAGGAGTGCTAGATTGAGTTGGAGTTGATGAACTTGTGTGTTCTCTTAGAAGCTCTTTGTATATGCAAATCTATGGACCCAAACTATATTTTGGAGCAGCTTACTTAAATAACTTAGGATATTTTTGTTTTGCTCAATTAAAAGTCATGTTAAAAAAATCCTCAGGTTTCCAGAATTTCTTTGTCTTTAAAGGCCAGGGCAATTTAAAAATGAGAAATTCTAAATCCCAAGAAATGAGAGTTGGTGGGGATTCTTTCCCAACCACACCTACTATGGCTATCCCAGGTGTTGTAACCTCTGAGGCATCTGCAAGCCAAGTGATGTGGAAGGGAGAGAGCAGCCACTTTCACTGTCTTCAGTTGCTAGGAGAAATCCATCATACCTTAAAAAAAGCACCCTGAAATCTCTAGTTTTCTCCTTTATCAACCTGTTCCCAGTTTGTAGAGTCCGAAGGAGGTTGTTAATCATAGGTTTGAGGAAATGGTGGACTGTGGCTTCAAGGAGGCCAGAAGGGCTAAGCCCTAATGAGGTGAAAGAGAAAGTCAGCAGAATGCAAGGAATCAGTCCAAATATCAGCTCCATCACAGTGCTATTGAGAAAGGGAAGAAAGAGCAGAATACAGCTGGTGTTTGAGAAAACTATATCCTATACCTATACAACCAGGATGTATGGGAATCTGGAAAGGGACCCCTTCTCATCTTCTTTGGAAACCTGGGGTAATAAGAGGCTAAGGTACCTTTCTATTGACTTTTCTGGGTTTCCCTAAGCAGGGGGCTTATGCCTGGTATCAGTTCCAGGACATGGTAGCCATCAGCTCTTCACAGCTTATTTGCTGCCTCTTCTCTCTTTTCTTCCATTCTGAACATAGTCATTTACTGGTCCTTTTAATTCCATCCTCCTGTTGTAGTTATTTTCTCATTATTCCTTCCTGTAACTTCTCACACTACATTCTTGATGTTTTCCTCAGTTTACTCTCTCTTTAATAATTCACGTCAAATCCACTGTCAAAACCAGTCACTGGGTCTCTGATTTCTGAAATTATATTACTCATTTCTATAGAGTCTCTTCATTTTCCATCTTCCTGGTCTTTATAATAGTGTCATACTATTTACTTAGGGTTTTGGTCACTTTTAGACATGGTTGAATCAATCAGTTACATAATTATTTTAGTCTTTGTGTAACCATTTATTACCCGAACGTGGTGGTGGGGCAGAAGCAGGGGATGTTGCTTTGTCTTACTGTTTACCTGGTGCGCTGGCCTCTGCTCTAAGAGAGTTGCTGCTGCTTATGCCTCTTCATTTAATTGCAGTCTCATCTTCAGCTTGCCCTCTTATCTGGACAATGAGGTTATTTGTTTCTATCAGGCCCCCCAGGGTACTGTGGGCCACATTTGCATATTAACTCCTCCACTTTGCATACATTCCTTTGGGTCACTGAGTGGCTCTCTGAGCTGAGGTTCCTCTGTGGCTGAACCTTTCATCTGTGTGTCTGTCATCCAGCCTGCAGTGAAATTTGTAAAAGTGCTTTTATGAGTCAGGGTTGCAGAGGGTGTGGGCATCAGGACAGGACCAGCCACGAACCAGAGATCCTGTGGGCCTGCTGCTCCGAAGTTGGGAATGGCTTGGGAAGTGAAGGCATGGAATGAATGGGCAGTAACTGGTATGTGTGCATACCAAGGCCTGAAAGTACCCAGTGAATGGTTTCCGGGCTTTAAGTGCTAAGCCATGGTTAGAGCAGTGTTGATCCCACTGGGAAGTTCAGTCAACCAGACAGAGGCAGAGGATTTACCAGTCCTTCAAAACAGTGTGCATTGTTTCCTAATAGTATATTTGTTTGCTGCTTTATATAGTATCCATGAGATTGAAAATGCAAAACTCATGATATCTTAGGAGATGACTGCTGAGTCAGGCAGAGAAAGGAGGGAGGCAATCCTTACATTGAAGCCTGGAATATTCTGGAGATTGTTATGTGGATGGTATCTATTTGAGGTTTTGTCTGCAAGCTCAATTATAGCAAACTTTAAAAAAAGCATAGAACATTTTAGAAGTTCAGCATTAGTTCTCCCCCAGGAGATTGATCTGCACACTTCCCTCATGCCAATCATCCCATAGCACATGATTGCCTTGCCCCTCCCTGGATGCCCGACATTGCTTTTCCTTCAAGACCCTTACTCTTGCCTCTCTCCTGACACCCACCTGCTCCACTTTCCCTCTGGAAAGCCTTTTCCTGACTGTCCTTGCTCAGTTCCTACTGGTGATGGTGCCATCCCTGTAAGCCATGACCTCCCATCACAGAATGCCTGCTCTTGGGGCACTCTGCATTTAAGGTTTTACCTCCTGAAGGGCAGATTGCAGGTCTTCATACCTTCATGAGTTTCACCCATGGGGCATCTCCCTCACGGTGATGGTGATTTTCGTATTGTGACATTGGATGGGCTCCTTAGATTTCCTAATGTACTTTTCTGTGTTCTTCTCTTAGACCTTCATTGCCCCCATAAAGCTTTGCACTGTCCCACAATATCCCTTTTATGTATAGATTTTGGAGTCTACAGTCATTCTTTTTGCCTCCTTGGAGTTGGGTATGAGTTATCACATCACTGTACCTGGGGTCTGCAGAAATAGCCTCCTTTTCTTGATAATAAAGGGTGGAGATGTCTCAAGTTGTCATTAGTAGAAGAGAGCTGACATCTTGCTCTCTAATGTGTTACTGCACCCCTTTGTTCATTTCTGTTATACACACAGCATCAGGCAAGTGTGCAGTGGCCCAGCTCTGGACACTGTTCTCATGTATATTTGTCTTGGAAGCACATAGCTTTGATGGTCTGTATTTGCTCTTGGAAGGGGGTTTGAAGAGTCATACATTTATGTAGAGGATCCTCTGCATTCTGATCACACCTTTTGACTTCCCTTACATACTGCACCAGCTTCCTTGCCAACCCATCCACCCACAGTGTTCAGACAATAGCAGGACCTGTGGGGATCATGCTTCCTTATAACCTGGGGGAAGGCAGAGCATGGTCTTTCATTGCCCTGTCCAGCAGGAAGTAGTGAATCACCTCTCAGCTTTTTATTGCCTTTATTTCTACATTTAATGTAGTGCTAAGTTTGGTTGCCCTTGCTTTGTTACCCTTTCATTCATTCAGCACTGTTGAAACGTCTTCTCTATCATAAAAGTAGCAAGTGCTCTTTTGAAAATTGCTCATGGGAGAAGAAATACATGTGTGCAAAGGATGTTTTATCCAGTTTTTCTCTTCACCTGGCATTATTTCTTGAGCCCTTCCCATGTTATTAAATATCCTGCTTAAATCAAGGTTTCAGTGGCCACATGGCATCTCACTGAGTGAATGTGCTGTGGTTGGTAAACAGAATATTAATCAAAGACTCACTGAGGGCCAGGAGCTTTTTGCTTTGCTTTGCTCTGGGCATGCTCTGGTCAAATAGATGAGTTGTTACTGTGCAGCCTGATAGGTCATCACGAGCCACAGTTGCTGCACATCCCTATTCTATTGTTAGACTTCTCCCCTTATGCCTGTACTTAAGGTTTCAGTGTGCCCCCCTCGACTTTCCCCTCTGATCTCTGCAATAAATGCTTATTCCAGGATTCTTAGATTAGTCCTTGGTAACATGCCCCAAATGTTCACAATTCAATAACCTTCCTGCCTAAGTCTGTACCAAAAAAGGGGAGACAAAACAAAACAAGACTGATCAGTGGGCCAACTTATACCTTGGTGAGAAGAGCTCAACCCACAGGGAAGGAGTCCTGTTGATCATATACTGAAAGCAGGATTTGTTAGGGATTCAAATTGGGAAATGTGGAAGAGATTAGGCAACTGAAAATAAGAGCAGAGTCCTGGAGGGAAGGAGGTGAACAGAGGCTGTAAGGACTAATGTTCAGACAAGAGCTACAAGTTTGTAGTTTTGAGGGAGGAGAGCCTGCCCAGGAGAGGGGAAGTGAAACAGGAGGAACCTGGGATCCCACACTCTGGGGGCTGCAATCCTGAGAGCTGCCTCTGATCAGACCCCAATTCCGTGGGCTCACTTGTTCCTGGAGCCCCCAGACTCCTCCCTCTCCATGGAGAGAATCTAGCCCCTGAGAAGTCTGCAGAGTCAATGGCTGTGCTCACTTGTAGATGGCACCAGGTTAGAACTTGGCCCCTGGAGTATCTATAGTGGAGAATGAGAAGGGCAGGGAGGGAGGGGGTGTCCCAGAGGTGTAGCAAGAGCCTGGGGAGGAAGAGCATTGGATGTACAAACTCTCCAGAGTGGCTTATTCTAGGTCTCCCACCAATGGGATGACCTGAAGCATGCTGGACTGGGTCTGAATATGCAGCCATCACTAAGTGTGATTTTCCCATCCAGAGCTGTCACTCATGTTTGCAGAGAACACATCATGCAGCCAGAACCAACCTGCACCCGACTTCACAAGGACAGGAGCAGGACTGTGGGTACATGTAAACATTAGGCTGCCCCTGTACTGTCACCAGATGGTTTCTGATGTGCGTGAGAAACCTGAGGCAGAACAAGGACTCAGGAATAGGGGAGTTGTTTGTGGCCTCTTTCATTTGAGCTATAGGGCATGGGACAAATTATGTACCAAGTCACTGGGGAAAAGGTTTATGACTTCTCATGAAAGTGAGAGGAGGTCGGGTATCTTGCCAGGTGGGGACAGCTGACATGGCAAAGAATCCTGCATTTCGTCATTGTTGTTTTAAAACAGGCAGTAGGATGGGGACAGGAAAGTGGATGAGAAGAAGTAGCCTATTTCTGAGCTTTCTCAGGAACCCACCACAAAGGATGATGCCTCCCACAGGCTGTGCAGAGGGGAAGTCCCCATGCAGGAGGCTTTCTGTCTTCTGCCCACTGTGGGACAGTGCACCCTGCCACCACCACCAACACAAAGTGCTGTGGCTTTAATTCTCAAGAGAGCTCAGTGAGAACCATCAGTGGCAGCCATATCTCCAGCTCACGGGTGGGGAAACAGGTCCGTGAGTCCATAGGACCCTGAGTGCCAGGAAGAAGGGTCAAGCACTGTTTCTGGCAGAGCAGGGTGTTCCTTACTGAGCCTCCTTCTGTGGGACCCACCTGCCTGCCTCGCATCAGGTCTTTTTCTTTATGGAGGTTTGGGAGTGTTTGCTTTGGTGTTTGATGTTTTTACTTAGCAAAATTAGCTCTCTAAAGGAACTCTCAACCTTCTTGGGGGCATTTTGTTGGCTTTGGCATCAGGAGTTCTGCAAGTTGTACATGAGAACCCGGGAGACACAGGCAGGTACCTTTGTATCGGGTTGGCAGGAAGCCAGTGACAAACAGGCATCTCCAATGTCACCAGGAAACACAAGCTTGTGGAACCAGTTTGTGACTCTGGATTTTCTTTTCTGTTGCATCCTGTGCTACCATGTGGGTACCTAGAATGGGATGGTCAAAGGAAACAGGTGGTGAAGGAGCCAGGGAAAAAGGGAGCATGGCAGGATGGCAGCTGCAGGGTCCCAGTACATTGTCTGGGAAGTGGTAGAAGGTATCTCCAAATGCTGCAGAGTGGGACATGCTTAATGCTCACTCTTCATCTCTGATTCTCAAATTTATCAACAGTGAGTATTTCCTTGGAACTTTGGGTGGGATTTGCAGAAGGGATTAATAAAACTGATTTGAAAGTTCCAGTGCATATTCCTGCTCCCCTGAAGTCATGGCCCTCCTGGCCTGGCCCGGCAGTCCTCACAGAGGCTGTGTGGTTTTGCTGGGAGTGAATGTGGCCCTCCTAGATGCTGCAGGCCTTAGAAACAGCTGCAGAGCAGAACCCACCCAGACAGCACAGAGGTGTGCCTCTGGACATTTTACTATTTTGTGACACAGACTGGCCCCACTAGTCCTTGACCTGTTATTTTTTATTCATAGGCAGAACAGAACAAAAAGGGGGCAGGGGGAGGAACAGACCAAAAACAATAAATGTGACACAGCCAGAGTTTGTTCATTGTCACCAGGCTCACTGAGGTCTCTGCCAAGCAAAGGCTCATCCCTAATGTTACAGATGTTTACAGAAAGCATGGTCATTGCATTGCTTCTGGGCCTGGGCCTATGCAGCAGCTAGAATCACATTACATGGGACTTGTATAGCATAGCCTTTCATTTCAAAATTGTAAATTTTTAAGGGAAGAGCTGGAAAAATAGTGTAGTGGGGAAAAAAAACACTGTCAAATATATTTTTTGTTGTGTTGGGAATTGAACCCAAGGCCTTATGCTCTGCCACTGAGTCACGTTAGAACACATTTTAAAGAAACCATATTAATTAAAGATTGATAATAGTGTTGTTTTGATAAAAAATAAAGTGCTTAAAAATTTTATGAAATCTTATGAAATTTCCCCAGACGGATATTGGTTTCCTTGTGTCCAGGGACTGTTCTAGGTATTTCCCCCTCCCTGGGCCATCAAGAGAGTGATCCATAGGGAAAGCCTCCTGAATTCTTTACATTGGCTTTAAGGACACCGGAAGGGCAGACAGGCTTGCTCTTCCTTCTCCATGTCTCTGTTGTTGAATGGGGGCTAAGGTCTGCATTGCAGTACAGTGCTGTGAGGTTGGATAGATGGATGAGGGGAGCAGCACTTTTGGGGTGCTCCTGCATAGTAGTTTCTCACCCAGTCCCTTATCCCCACCCCCAGCTTCCTGAAACACAGACCATCAGTTATTATGCATGTTGCATTGACATTTAAGGTTTTCAGATCCATCAGCAAATGCAAGCCCATCTTTGGGAATCCTGGGTGCAGCAATGAATTTGGGATTTTCTTCTGTTCTACTATTGCTTAAGTCATGAGAGACATGCTTTAAATAGGGAAGCAGCGATGTCACTTACAGGCACTTTCCCAGTCCTAAGTAGGTCAGGTTTTTGTCATAGTTTTGAGAAGATCACAGTTGAGTCACAGTAAATTTGGAGAGAGTCACGAATCTCATCAGAATCCAGAGTGCATTTATGTTATTGTTAAGTAGCATACCTTAATTACTGGCCTGCACAGTGTCCTCTTTGTTCCTCCCCTCGTCCTGGCCACATACACATATAGCACATAGTACAGCCTCTGCTGAAACCAGCCATCAAAGGGACTCGCCCTCACTCATGCTGTGAAAAGCTGTCCTCTTGCTGGCTTAACTGGCAGGAAAAGACAAGTCCTGAGATCAGGGTCTGAGTCACCCCCTCTTGCCAGCCTCTTTCTTATCTATGGCTAAACAGTTTTTCATGGAAATATCATCTCATGAAGAAAGGTGCATGTCTTAAGTTTGCAGTTTGATAAATGTTCACAAACTGAACATACCTTGTAATTCACATGCAGTTCAAGACACAAAACATGTAGGATTCCAGGAGCCCCCACCCTATGCCTTTTCAGCACCTCTCCTTTTGGGGTAAACAATGTTCTTACTTCTGACACCATAGACTTGTTTTACCTGTTTTCTACTTTATAGATGGGGGACCAAGTAGTGCTTTTCCTTCTGGCTCCTGTCACTCAACGTTGTACATGTGGGATTAGTGCAGGTCCTTGTGTGTATGCAGTAGTAGCTCATCATTTCTCAGTGCTGTGTAAATATGAAATACACACTGCTAGTGGGCATGTGAGTAGTTTCCAGGTTGGGCTATCGTGAATGCTGTGACAGATCATTTTAGACCATGTCTTTTGGTGAACATTTGAATGCTTTTCTATTAGGTAGATACCTGGAAGAAGAATTGCTGGAGCACAGGTATTTACATTTTAAAACAGCTTAAGATGTGCTCTATCTCTCCACTCACTCTTGCTAATAGGTAGAGGCCAGAATGAGGTTCTTCAGGTAGATAGGTAAGGTCTGATCATAATAGAGTATATTTGGGGTTGCTGTTGTGTCAAGAAGGAATCCAAAGTCACTTCAGTAAACAATTACTGGTCTTTATATAGGTTCTGAATTTAAATGAAGACTTTTATTCCAGTGGCTGTTTATACAGCTTAGTTAACTCTTTCTTACTGTGCTCAGTTATTGTTCATCCACCAATGAAGCATGTCTTGCCCCTGAGAAGCTGACACAGGTGGTAGGAGGGAACCAGTTGTGATGATGGGCAGAGGCAAAGTGGATCAACTGAATTATCACTGTCCACTTGTGACATATGCTCTAGAGGCTTGGTCGTGTACTAATATGTGTTTACATATTACACACTCCAAAACAGCTTTTGGAGTGTGAGGATACCCACTGCTCATGAGTCACATTTCCAAGGTAATTCATGGTTTGACCAGTCATCTGTCTTCCATCAGCACAACCTCTCACACTGTGAGGAAGAGAGGAGCAGGGGCAATCTTATCCTTGTGTCCCAGATGACACAGGTGAAGGTCAAGCTAAGTGACTTCGCCAGGGAATGTGTATGACTAAGAGAAGGGGGCTGGAGCCCAATCCATGTCTGCTGACAACAGATCTCATGGGATTCTGCACATGACAGCTCTTCTTCTTTGTACCAAGCCCATGTGTTAGAGGCAGATATTTTGCAATGGTTATGACAAAGTCTTCAATAACAGGTTCCTTTGGTACTTGGGTGAGGTTTGCTTTTACAACCTCCATATGGCACAGGTGACAAAATTCATTAGCAGCAAAAGGTGATGTGAGGCACCTCTATCAGCATAATATGGTGGCCACCCTTGGAGTTCAGGTATTCCTTTGCTGTGGTAGTTAGTGTCGGTTGTTAAAAGCCATTTTAGAAAATTCTGGTGTAGCTTGGGCATCCCTAATCTAGACATTCAACATCTGAAATTCTGCAAATTCTGAAACATTTTGAGCCTGGACATGATGCCACAAGTGGAAAATTCTATCCCTGATTCCATGTATTAAGTGTCAGTGAAAATGCATGTGCATTTTATGTAACATTTTTAGTAAATAAAATATAAAATTGCCTTCAGGCTATGTGTATAAGGTGCATGTGAAACATAAGTGAATTCTGTGTTTAGAGTTGAGTCCCATCCTCAAGATACCTCATTGTGTAAATGCAAATATTTCAAAATCCAAAGATTCTGAAATACAAAACACTGCCAATACCCAAACATTTTGGATAAGGGATTCTCACCCTATAATGGGATATTCTAGATCAAGTAATGGGAAATCTAAATCTTCAAGAATGCTTTGGTACTATTGTTTTTCATATTTTCTGTTCATGTTTGTGTTTTCTGAAACCTGCGACTTAACTTAAAAATGTGATTTCCCATGACTACCAATGTCTATTAAAAGAAAAAAAAATTAAAAACCTAAAAAAAATCTGAGTTCATGGTATGTATATCATGAAAATCAGCTCAGTAACCTCTAGAGAGCTTAATGCTACTACTTGATAGTTAAAATAGAAAGCACCTCTACTATTTAGAGAATGAGATTTAAGCTTTGCATTTTGTAATAGTGTGTAAAATTATTTCAGAAACTGCCGAATATGTCTTGATATTTTAAAGTGAAATACTATAGGAGATCATTTTTATTATAAGAAAATTTTATTTCATGAAAATAGTTTCATTCATGATCAGGTTAAAGTGCTAACAAAACAACAAAATAATAACAAAAATCTAAGTTATTTTTGAAGTTAATAATCCAACTTGCTAACTGTAGTTTGCATCTGTGTAAGTGAGCTCTCATAATATCTGCCAGAAAAGTGATTATAATATTATTTTAAGAACCTCAGCATGAATGTACATGTTTGCATCCCAACTAAGTCCCAAACATTTTTTATTTTAGTTTTTTGTTTCTTTGTCTCATGATGATCAATGCATTATTTGTACCTAAGAATCCTGATGTAGGCATACTCCTTAGAGCTTTCTGAATCCCTTCACACACAGGTTAGTTTCTCATTCCGCTTTGTGCTTTGTTGTAACTAGGATGCCTCTGAAATATAGAACCACAGAACATCATAGAAGAGAAAACCAAAGCTGTCATGCATGTCCAGGTGCATGTGCTTTGTGGAAGTCAGGGCCAACTTCAGCAGGTGACATGTCTTTGAAAGGATATGTCTGGCTCCACTGTTTGAGAGCCTCAAATTAGGTTCTATTCCCTTTAGAGTTTAAAATAAAATCACAGTAAGCCTCCTTCATCTTGCTGGTTACAGTAGGGCCACACTTTTTCATCTAATCCAAGAACCCTCAAGTGCTTACCCTGCTCAATAGAGCCTATCTTTCTGGTGAGGAGAATAAACAGGACAGTTAGTAACCATCCTGCTCCCCCAAATGGCCACTGCCTTGTGGCACTGTCACTTCAACCAACACCTGCCCACTGTGAGAAGGAGCACATTACCATGGCCAGATGGAGGATTCCCTTACCATAGTGTGGTGATGAGAAGGGTGCTCCCATTCAGAGGAGCCTGGGCTTCCAAGGCCCAGGGCCTGCCTTGCCAGCTGCTCTGCTAGTTCTTTTGCCACCCATCCCATGCAGGACCATGGAACCAGGGTCTGGGAGTGCAGCTCACAGTGTTATGAACTACCCACCCAACACAACTATTTGGTTGAATTGCCCTGAACCATCAGGTCTGTTCTGATGTTCTTAGATCTCAAAGGATTGGTATCAGATAAGTATATGGCTATTAGTGGACTATGAAGGGTAGAGTTGACAGTCACTTAGGACTCGGGTTGGGGGAAGGGAGTTTTCCCCTAAGTTTGTCTCCCTATCCTTCCAGGTCACAGTGATTACTCCTTGCTCCTCCCTCTAAGTTCCTCTACTGACTGCCTCTACTGCTCATTTGATTCAACATTCCATCTTATACTGTAGCCAAAGTTATATCTTGACAACCACCTGAATTCCTTCTTGTGTAACATCCTTTATTTACTTCAGGAGTAGTGGGAATCCTTAATATTAGTTAGGAGTAGTGGGAGAATTTTCAAGATCACTGAACAATATTGGGGTATGTCCCTTAAGATAATTAGAAATATTGGGGTGTCTCTGTTATCAGTTAGGAGTAGTGGTTCTGTAGGCTTTCTGGCGAGAGATGTTGGCAGCTTAGTCTGGTGGATGAAGATGGAAAGAGAGGCCTGGCTATGAGTCTTGGTTTATGTGGGATTTAGAAGGATTGAATGTGGAGAAGTAGATGGGGTTGTGGACAGTGTCCCCAGGGGATAGCTGTGCTATTGGTCGATGTGGATATGACTAGGCTTTAGCTCTCTGCTAAAGGATTTTCATCAGGGAAAAAGTTATCATTGCTTTTTTTGTTTTTGTTTTTTAAATTTTGATGAAGTACAATTTATTATTTTTAGATGTATTTTTAATGTCCTAAGAACTTTTCACATAACATTAGATATTGAAGATTTTCTCCTATGATTTCTTCTAAAATCTTGTAGTTTTGCATTTTACATTAAATCTATGATCCATTTCGGGATTTAAAAAAGTAAGGTAAATGATGTATTGGTCAAAGTTTGATTTTTTTTTTTTTTGGCCTATTTGATGTTCAATTGCTTCAGCACTATTTTGAAAAGAATACACTTCTTGAATTGATGCTTTTTAACCTTTGTCAAAAACAGTTGACTGCTATTAAAAATGTGATTGTTTTCTTAATTTCCTTTTCAAATAGTTTGTTATTAGCACATGGAAATGCAACTTATTTGTGTGTGTTGATTTTGTAATCTGAAACTTTACAGACTTTGTTGATCAGTTCTAACAATTTCTGGTAGAGTCTTTAGAATTTTCCACATTTCAGATAGTGTCATCAGCAAATAGAGACATTTTCACTTTTTCTGTTTTTATATGGATGCCTTCTATTTCCTTTTATGATCATTTATCTGGTCTGGACTAAGATAAAATAATTAGGAGTGAATTTAACCAAGGAGCTGAAATATTGTTACACTGATAACATAAAATATTGATGAAAAATGAACTGAAGAAGACACAAATAAATAGAATTCCCATGTTCATGAATTAGAAGAATCATGTTTTAAAGAACTGCTAAAATGTCTATACTACCCAAAGCAATGTACAGATTCAGTGCAATTCCTGTTAAAATTCCAATGTAATTTTTTACAGAAACAGAAAAAAAACTCCTAAAATTCATCTAGAGCCACAAAAGACCTGATTTTTTGAAGCAGTCATGTGCAAAAAGAACAAAGATAGAGGTGTCACATTCCCTGATTTCAAAATATCCGTTAAAGTTACTATAATCAAAACCGCATGGTGCCAGCTTAAAAGCAATTTCATTAACCACTGAAACAGGTATAAATCCCAGAAGTAAACAGAAGTATTTACTGTCAATTGATTTTCTACAAATTACCAGGAACACACAATGGGAATAATATAGACTTTGAAATGAATTGTGCTGGGAAAAATGGGTGTCCACATGTGGAATAATGAAGCTGCACCCTCATCTGGTGTGTGTGTGTGTGTAGGTTAAAAATGGAGTAAATATGTAACATAAGACCTGAAACTGAAGGTACTAGAGAAAAATATAGGGAAAAGGCTCTATGATATTGGGCTGGGCAGTTATTTCTGGATCTGGCACTAGACACACAGAAAACAAAAGCCAAAACAGAAAATGAACTCTCTGCACAGCAAACAAAACAGAGTGATGAGAAGATACAGGGATTGGGGTTTTCAAACCATAATATGATAAGGGGCTAGTATCCAAGGTATATAAGAAATTCAAACAACTCAATAGCAAGAAGACAATCACTCAAGAGATGGGCTAAGGCTCTGAACAAATATTTCTCAAAATATGAGATACAAATGGCCAAAAAATACATTAAACAATGCTCGTTATCAGAAATGCAAATTAAAACCACAATGAGCTATTACCTCATACCTGTTAAACTACTGTTATTAAAAAGATGAATGATACCTAGTTTTGGCAAGAATGTGAAGAGAAGTAACCCTTGTACACTGTTGGTGGGAAGGCAAATTATAGCACAGTCATTTTGAAAAATAGTGTGGAATTTCTTCAACAAACTAAAAATAGAACTATCTTATGATCAAGAAGTCCCTTTTTGGGGTACATATCCAAAGGAATAGAAATATCCCAAACTCATTTCAGCATATTCACAATACTTAAGATATAGAAACCTCAATCATTTTCTTTTTTTTTTATTATTTGTTCTTTGTAGATATACATTTTTATGCTCTCTGTATTTTAGTGAAAGTACCATTTACCCTAAAACAAGTTATTGTATCTGAAAACGTTAACCTGCCCAGATAGTTCTGTATGCTCTTGCTCTAACTTATTTCCACATTCTCATTTTAGCCTTTTCTTTCCTTGCCAACTCTGCTGTGACTGTCATGAACTCATGGTCATGTACAGTCTTCCATAGACAAGTTTTCAATGTATCTATGGAAATGGATCTTTTTCTTTTTAATATTTTTAACATTTTTGGACCAAAATGTTACAAAGAGCAATAAAATGGTCTCAGCATTGTAAAAAAAAATATAGAAGCAACTTAAGTGCTAATCAACAGATGAATAGATAAAGAACATATGACTTTATAGACACACTGGAATACTATTCAGCCTTAACAAGAAGAAACTCTGTCATTCAGGACAACATGGACAGCACTGGAAGACATGATGCTAACTGAAATAAGCAAGGCAAGGAAAGATAAAGAATGTATGATCTCACATATATGGAATGTGAAAAGCCCATCTCATAGAAACAGAGAATAGAAAAATGGTTGCCAGAGGCTGCAGGAGAAGTTGAGAGTTGGTGAGGTTAGCTTGACTGAATGCTTGTAATGTATACATAGTTTAGAATATCACATCGCATCCCATACATACACAATTATTATATGTCAGTTTAAAAATCTCAGTTAGGTGTACTTATATGAATCTATTTCCATTTTTTAATGTTTCTATCTCTGTACATATACCATATGGTCTTGATTACTGAACTGATACAGTGAGCCTCAGTTGGGTGTAATGACTTTTCTCTCTTCATTTTTGTTTTCCAAAATTGTTTTAGCTATTCCAGGTCCTTTGTCTTTTCATAAATATATCATAGTAAGTTTGTGTTTGTTTACAGGTATACCTTGCTGGGATTTGGATAAGAAATTGGAGAAAATTGACATCATTACTTAGATGAGTCTTCCAATCCATGAACACAGTATATTTCCTCCATATATTTAGATCTTCTTTGATTCCTTTCATTGTATTTTGTAGTTGTTAATTTATAAGTTTGATACATGTTATTTTCAACTTATATTTAATCTTTTTTACTTTATTTTGAATGATTTTAAGTCATTTTGATTTCAGTTTCTTCACGTGCATTGCTAGTGTATAGAAGTAGTTGATTTTGTATGTTTATCTCATATCTTGTGCCCTGGCTGCATTCACTCAGTTCTAGGATGTTTTGTGTAGATTTCTCAGGGTTTTCTATGTAGAGTATGTTTTCTATAAATAGGGATAGTTTTATTTTCTTCTCTTTAAGTCTGTATGCCTTTTATTTCCTTTTCATGTCTTATTGCACTAGCTGGAACTTCTAGTGCTAATGAGTATCAACAGTGAGTGTGGGCATATTTTTGTGATTCTTGATCCTGGGGGCAAAACATCCAGTCTTTGGGTATTAATTATGATGGTAACTGTTGATTTTGCATAGATACTATTAATTGGCTTTAGAAAATTCCATTCTATTCCTAGTTTTCTGAGTGTTTTTATTGTGAATGTATGTTGGAATTTGCCAAATGTTTTTTCTGAGACAATTGATCTTTGTTGTTTAAGTGGATTATATTGCTTGATTTTTTTTAATGTCAAACTACCCTTGTATCCTGGAATAAAGCACACTTGGCCTTGATATGTAATTATTACTATATATTGCTGGATTCTATTCGGTAATATTTTGTGGAGGTTTGCTGTGTCTGTATTTGTGAGGAATGTTGATACTTTTTTGTACTGTTTTTAACTGGTTTTGATAACATGATAATACTAACCTCAAAACATGAGTTGGGAAAACATTATTTTTAGTAAGAATTTCTGTGAAAAGTTATGGCAATTCCACAATATAAAGTTTTTTAAAAATCCTCTATCAAAAATGATCTAAGTTCAGTTAAAAAGCCTAAGAGAGAGAAAAAAAGGAAACTGTTTCAGAAGAATTGAAAAGTAATTAAGTTATATAACCATTGTGGCTTTGGAGTCCTTCCCTTATCCACAGTTTCACTTTCTGTGGTTTCAGTTACCTGAGGTAAACTGTAGTTCAAAAATATTAAATGGAAAATTCCAGAAATAAATAATTTGCAAGTTTTAAATAGCTTTATTTACATTAGATTGTTATAATCATTCTATTTTATTATTAGTTATTGTTAATCTCTTACAGTGCCTAAATTATAAATTAAACTTTATAATAGGTATCTATACATAGAAAAACAGAATATATAGGGCTTTGTACTCTCTGTGGTTTTAGGTGTCCATTCAGGGTCTAGGAATATGTCCCCATGGATAAGAGAAAACTATGTACTCTCTTTTAGGTTCTAGAGTGGATCTGGAACAGTGATAATAGTGAAAGGATATGGCCATACCACAATTTGGCATTATACAGAACATTTTTAAAACCTTAACACCAAATTTGAAAGAGACCTTAAAAATTAGAGCATTAGAAAGAACATTTAGAAATGTTAGCACGAAGTATCACTTTCAGAGTTTGCTTGTGATATGTCTTGAATCAGACACAAATTATAAAACAATTCTGTATTTCATTAAAAAAATTTTCTTTTTCAGTGGTGTGATCACATGAGATCTGCTTTAAATATTGACTTGGTTACCTACACTCATCTGTGTATGTGTAAAACATTTAAATCTGTGTCCAGGAAGTAAAGCAGTTGGGAGAACAAAGAGAAAAATGTAATTTAAAAAATTAATGACACTTAGTAATTGCATTTCTTGTCAATAATGACCAGTCCTGGCTGCCTTCCGCTTCCTGTTTACAGATGAAAATTCAGTGACATTTTTGCTGAGTTGCACCTTTCTTTACCTTTCTCTGTGGTGACTAGCAGAGAGGGTTTTAGGGAGGTCAAACCAGTTGTATTTCCTTTAGAGTTGCCAGATGTAGATAAATGCTGCAGTGGGTTGCCCCATTAAATTTGGATTTCAGATGAGTAACAAATGATATTCTAGTATGCCTGTCCCCTAAATTACATGAGGCATGCAAACACTAAAATGCTCATTATTTACCTGAAATTCTAGTTTCATTGAGTGGCCAATATTTTATGTGGCATCCTAACATCCTTCCACATCTTTTCTGTCTTTGAACCTTACTTATTTCCATTCAAGATAAAAGCAAAAGAAGTTACAAAGGGTTCACCCTATAGCAATAGTTTTATTTAACAAAGTTACTTAGCACTGGATTAAGATGGCTGGTCTTTTTCTGGCAGGTGAACATCATGACAGACCTTGTGAAATATTATTTTTTTTCTACCATTAGTGTCTATGACAAGGTTGTTATCCCTGGGTGGGGGTCACACCCTCCCAGTAATGCCCTGCACTATCCTTGCTCACTCACACTTTCTATTCACAGTGATCTCACTTCATTTGTCCTGCCAGCATCTAATTATTCAGAAAGATTCTTACTCATCCACACATCCTCCCCTCAGTCCTATTTTGCATTTACCCTTTTAGGATGCTCCCTAAATTAGTGCCCATACACTACAGATAGCAACTTTTACATACTTCCTGGGCTAGGCATGTGAGTAGGTAGAGGGTTTAGGCTGTGCATGCTTTCCTTAAATTGCCCACCTTTGTAGGATTGTCCTGACATTGTGTATAGTGCTTTCATTCAGTGAGTGATACAAAGAATAGATAGTAGAACTTCTCTGTCAACAAATACCAGCCAGGCTGGGGAAAACTCTTAGCAGTCACACTGACGTCTTTCTTTTCTTCAGCACAAGTTCCCAAAGCCCCTCATTCTGTTCCCTTCCTCTCCCTTCTGTTCCAGGAAGCTGGCAAAGCTCCACTGTGATTTGAGCTGTGTTGCTATGAACCAGATTCTTTTCTTTGTTAGAGTTTGTTTCAACGGAGAGGAAGGTAATGCTACTGACTCATGTTTGTGTTTTTGTTTAATTTTAGGGCACCTGGGGCCATTAGAATTACAACTCTGCCAAAAAACAAAGCTTACTATTACCACTTCTCTCAGGGTCAAATACCTTTAATGTAAAGTCAAAAAAAGGAAATATTATAGGAAGTTTACTAGCAGCTAAAATGGAAAGCTTCAGTTACTTTCCTGCTTCATTTTGAAGGTTCCAAAGAGTGCAGGGATCTTAATGGGGAGAACCCCAGCAAAAAGCAGAGAGGCTGCTGCTAAGGCCATTTTCTCTGAAGACTGAACTCCTTATTCCCAGTGCGGCATCATTCTTCAGTTTTCTTTTCCTTGTTTTTTAATTTGATCCTTTAAGGTACACATGGCACAGAATGTATTTTGACTTATTATTATACATACATGCAGTATAACTTACTCTAATTAGGACCCCATTCTTGTGGTGGTACATTATGTGGAGTTTCACTGGTCATGTATTCATATATGAACATAGGGAAGTTATGGCTGATTCATTCTACCAACCTTCCTATTCCCTTCCTCCCTCCCTTCCCTTCATTCCCCTTTGTCTAATCCAGTGAACTTCTATACTCCCCGCTCCACCCTCTCTTGTTATGGGTGAGCATCCACATGTCAGAGAGAACATTTAGCCCTTGGTGTTTTGAGACTGGCTTATTTTACTTAGCATGATATTCTCTAGTTCCATCTATTTACTGGCAAATGCCATAATTTCATTCTTCTTTATTGCTGAGTAATATTCCATTGTGTATATATACCACATTTTCTTTATCCATTCATCTGTTGAAGGACATCTAGGTTGGTTCCATAGCTTGACTATTGTGAATTGAGCTGCCATAAACATTCATGTGGCTGTGTCACTGTAGTATGCTGATTTTCAGTCCTTTGGGTATAAACAAAGGAGTGGGATAACTGGGTTCAATGGTGGTTCCATTCCAAGTTTTCTGAGGAATCTCCATACTGCTTTCCAGAGTGGTTGCACCAAATTTCATTCCCACCAGCAATGTATGAGTGTACCTTTTTCACTACATCCATGCTAACATTTATTGTTGCTTGTTTTCTCGATAATTGCCATTCTGACTGGAGTGAGATGGAATCTTGGTATAGTTTTAATTTGCATTTCTCTAATTGCTAGAACTTTTGAACAGTTTTTCATATATTTGTTGACCATTCATATTTCTTCTTCTGAGAAGTATTGTTCATTTCCTTTGCCTGTTTATTAATTGGGTTATTTGCTGGTGGTGGGCTTTTTTTTTTTTTTTTTTGACGTGTTAAGTTTTTTGAGTCCTTTGTATATCCTAGAGATGAATGCTCTATCTGAGGTCTAGGTTGCAAAGATTTTCTCCCATTCCATAGGCTCTCTCTTCACGTTCTTGATTGTTTCCTTTGCTGTGAAGAAACTTTTTATTTTGCTACCATCCCATTTATTGATTCTTGATTTTACTTCTTGTGCTTTAGGAGTCTTGTTAAGGAGGTCAGGTTCTCAGCCGACACAATAGAGAGTTGGACCTACATTTTCTTCTAGTAGGTGAAGGGTCTCTGGTCTAATTCCTAGGTCCTTGATCCACTTTGAGTTGAGTTTTGTGCAGGGTGACAGATAGGGGTTCAATTTCACTCTGCTATATATGGATTTCCAGTTCTCCCAGCACCATATGTTGAAGAGGCTGGCTTTTCTCCAGTGTATGTTTATGGCACCTATTCTTCAGTTTCTACCATTTTCAACTAAATTTACTTTGAATGCAGGTTAAAATTTTCTTTGTGATGGAATGCTTTATTTAATCAAACACAAAGGTAAAGAATTAGATAATTGCTAATACCTATGGAATTCTGAGGATATTCAAATCAGTTCTGTTGCTGAAAGTGTTAATAAATTATAAATGCACCATGGTTAAATTGATTTAAATGTGTTTTATTGGTTAAGTTTCATTAACATCTATTTGCTAAGAATTAGTCTTTCAGTACTTAGAATGAATATCTTCCTGTTGATCTCATAATAGGAAGGAGAAAATACTGCTTGCTGCAATTCTATTACCATTTATGGAGATGGTTTTGTAGTCCTCAAAACTGGATGTAGACTTTTCCAAATGGAAGTGGATTATTTTGTAAATATCCCATTTTCTTATCTCTTACTCTCAAGCATAAAGAAAGCTATTTGGCCTCTAATAACCATGAATTATAGACAATTGCATCAAATATGCGTTGGCCAAATCTTGTGGGCAAACATGCAGGGAAATCACCTTGGTTGGGCACTGTGTGTAGACAGGGCCTTCATTTTTATTACCTGGGCCTTCTCTGACTCATTTCCCAGTTGTGAAGCTCAGCCCTATGCTGGTAAATCATTCTTGAAAATAATGCCCTCTTTATTTTTCCTTTGGGAAAGGATCATAGAAGTGCTTCACTTAATACACAACAAAAATGTTCCCTCTACGTATTAGATAACTACTCTAAAAAATCAGAAAATATGTGCTGGTGAGGATGTGGAGACATCAGAACTCCTGCCTCTATGATGGGAATATAAAGTATAATCCCTGCTGTGGGAAACAGTTTAGTGGTCCCCAGAAAATAAAACAGAAATACTGTAAGAACCAGCAACACCACTTCTGGTACATATCCCTAAGAATCGAAAGCAGGGATTAAAGTAGGTTTTGGTTCACCCATGTTCACAGCATTATTCACAGTAGCCAAGAGGTGGGAGCAACCCGTAGTCTCCCACTATGGATGGATGGATATGCAAAGTGTTGTACATGCATATGATGAAATATTATTCAGTCTCAAGAAGGAAGGAAATTCTGACACATACTGCAACATGGATGAACCTGGAGGATATTATACTAAGTGAAATAAGTGAGACATGAAACAATAACTACTGTCATCCACTCCTATGAGGAATCTACAGTAGTCAATTTCATAGCAGCAGAGAGTAGAATGGATGTTGCCAGGGGTTGGGATTTGGGAAGTGAGGAGTTGGTGTTTAATGGGAGAGAGTTCTGTATTTGGATGATGGTGGTAACACAGTGCGAACATACTTAATGTCCCCAAAATGTATTCCTCAAAATGGTTAGGATGGTAAATTTTATGTAATGTATATTCTACCACGATTTCAGTTTCAAGGGCATGTGCCTGTTTGGAAATGGAGAAGCCACTCATTTCTTCCTGTGCCCATATAGATTTTTCTGTGATGGGAGACCATATTCACTCTGCAGATTACATGTGACACCTTTGGGCACTTTAGGTTCTCTTTCAGGTTAGTGTGCCTTGAGCCCTCTGTCGGTTTTCTCTGGCTCCCCATCACTTGACACTGGTATAACCAAAGGTGTCTTAGTGAATGGGGCACATGCCTGACGTGCCTCTGGTTTAGACCAGGGGTAGAGATGTCTCCACTGGCATTGGCCTAGATTTTTATCCTCCTAGCCCAACTTTTTCTCTCTTTCCTCTCTTTCTTAGTGAAAGTGAAACGCACACATTAGATGAGTCTTGATGAATGCAAACAACTATATAACCAAGCCCTTACTAAGATACAGAACATTAACATCGCACCAGACGGTTCCCCCATGCGCTGCCCAGACCCTTCTCTGGCACCTGCCTTCCTGGTTTCTCCATCATAGATTCGTTTTGTCTATTCTGGAACTTCTTGTGAGAGGGAACCAGCCAGGAGGCACTCATCTTCCCTCCGCTTCGTGTTCTTGCCACCCGTCCGTGCTGTTCCTTTTCAACACTGTCTGTATTCCATTGTCTCGCTGTGCCAGGGACTGTTTAGCCACTCTCCTCCTGCTGGCCCAGTGTGGAGCTCTTATGAATAAGGCTGCTGTGAACATTCTTATACAAGGCTTTTTGTAGCTGATGTTTTGGTTTCTCCTAAGTTAACACCTAGGAGTGGAATTACTGGGTCATAGGACAGTTGACAAAGCATGGCTGGACTGTTCTACATTCCTCCCACAAGGTCTGAGCATCCTGGTGGTTCTGGATCCTTGCCAGCATTTGATATTAGCAGTCTGATGTTCTCTAAGGCATTCCAGTGGGTGCGTGGTAGTTGGTCGTCCTGATTTTAGTTGGCATTTCCTGTTGACCAATGATGTTGAACACTTTTATCGATCATTCTTAGAATCCTCCTTTGTGAATTGCTAATCCAGTTCTTGTACTCACCTAGTGGTTGTTGTATTTTTATTGTTGGGCTACGGTCATGTCTTTTGAAGAGAAAAGCAGAATTTAAAAAATTTTTTATGAAGTCTAATTTATTTTTTATTTATGGTTGTTATTTCTGTGTCTTAAGAAACCTTTGTCACCTTTAGCCTCAAAGATATTCCTTTTTTTTTTTTTAAGTTTAACTTTTACATCATAGTTTGCAGTTCACCTTGAATTACTTTTCTTGTGTTGTGTGAGGTAGGGATTGAGAATGTCTGTGTGGATATCCAATTTTTTCAGGCACCATTTGTTGAATAGAAAATCCCATCCCTGATGAATTACAATGGTGCCTTATTAAAAATCAAATGGTCATAAGTAAGGAACTATGTCTGGGCTCTTTGTTTCATTGATCATTTTGTCTATCATTTTGCCAGTATCACACTATGTTGATTACCGCACCTTTGTGGTATAATCCCAAATTCCTGACTCTGGCATTTCATGGTTTGCTCCGGTGTGATGGAGTAGATAGTGCCAATACTGCTTGCTCATACTCACTTCCCTGCACATAAAACAGTGATGATGTCACTGATGGCTGGTGATGACTGGGTGGTTTCTGATGTTGACATCGGTCAGTACATACATAGGACCTCTTCAGCAGACATTTCTGTTCCTATTTGATTCTGGAGATGGGCTCACATCTTCGTGTATGGTTACCACATACACAGCACGACACCACAGCAGAAGCAGGGTTTAGAGTTGTGGTGTATCGAAAGGTCAATGTAGGAGCAGTTGTGTGAAACAATTGTAATGAAAACGATTTTCCTTTGGCAAAGGAAAAAAAAAAAACATAACAGCCATCTACTTGGTTCCAGTGTTGACCTTGGCCATTTTATTTTGCAGTATTCTCTAATCTTTTAAAGATTTCCTGTCTCAGCTTGAGTGTTCACATACATAAAATGAAGAGAATACCCCTCAAGGTCATTACCAGGTGCAGATACATTGAGGCGTGTGAAAGCACGTTGTAGGATCTAAAACATGATAGCAGTATAATCTGCCGTCTTGAACATTCTCTCTCCATTTCAGAGATTCAGAAGTCAGGGCAGATAGTTTTTTTTCTTTTTTCATTTTTTAAATACGATTCATATGTGAAGTTTCACATCATTGATTTGCTATTGATGGATGGCATATTTAAAATCATTTACTAGAAGTGTATACAGACTTAATGAACCAACTCTTGCCTTCTTGGGGGTTTTTATTTTAAGCACAACTGGGGCATGTTCAAACAAGAAATAGCAGCTGTGGAAGGCAGACTTAAGCAAGCATCAGATGGTGGTGATGAGACTAAGGGGTCAACCATGAACCCTGCATGTTTCTTGGGGTATGTTAGGAACAATCCAGATTCCCTTAACACAAAGGAAGGTGAGTGCCCCAAGCAAGGGGCAAGGAAGGAGTGGGGAGAATGAAGAGAAGTGTAAGAAGTGGCCACCCCACCCCGAGAAGACGGGATCGCTGTAGTCACTTTGATCCCCCGGCAATGACTTTGAGGACTGTTTGAGACTGTATCCGCTGCTGGATTAAGTGTGCCTGGGTCTCAGGTCCCAGACAGAGGTGTTTCCCTTTTCTGTAGTCTGCTTAGATTCTGGTTCTGAGCTTCCATTCCTTGCAGCCTGCACCACAGTCACTGTGAGTGTTTTCAATCTCCCTGAGTTGTCTGGAGGTTGGATCTTCAGAACTGAACAGGCATTGCACCCAGGAGAATGGCCATCCTCAGGCAGGAGGCGTTGGTCCACATAGATGAATGCTATACTGCCCATGCCCCTGTGTACCTGGTGCTTTCAAGAATGTGCACCTGGCAAAGGTTGGAAACATTGAGCATCTCTAGAGTAGCAGTCCAGGTTCTAGAGTCCTCATATCTTGCCATTGGTCTCTACTCTGGGGCTTTTGCCCTGCAGTAGGCAGAGCCTGTGGAACCAAGAGTGAACGTTGTAGAAGCCTTCTTTCATGGGCTCAGGGAGTGACTTACAGAACAGAACTGGAGTGGACAAGGGAGAGTATGGGGAACTCCTGGTTTAGAAACTGCCCCTTAGTGTGTTGATAGTGCCCAGCTAAGCTTGAGCCAGAGAATTTGTTAGAACTGTAAGAAAAGCAGCACATTGGTGGGCTCTGTCCCAGGCCTTGCACTACCCTAGGAGGAGAAGGAGGTGTCTTCGTGCCTCTGGAGGTAACTGAGGCTGCCCTGCTGCTGGCTCCCAGGGTGCATGCTTGCCGTCCATTTCCAGGTGTTGGTTGTTTGGTGTTCATCTGATTAATTAGCAAATCACTGATTCACTTAACAGATTTATGGGGCAAGTACTGTATGTTAGGGGCATCAAGTGCAGAAATAAACAAGCACTATTTCCCTTCGAGGATAGATCCAATTCAGTGCTACTGGATGTTCATAGGTATGGTAGTGAGAAAGGGGCCAGGACCTCTTCCATTAATAGTATACATGATCTGTCTTCTGGCTTAGGACCTGGCCAAGGTGAAGCCAGAGTGAGAGAGAGGAATGGGGCAGGGGGTTGGGGGGGACAGTAACAAATCTTGTCAGAGGGCTTGTGACAATAAATGCTTTGATGTTAACCAACCTAATCCTTGAAAGTTGAAAACTGAACGAGGAAGATTTACAGGTCAAAAGGAAGTACAGATCAGTGAGGAACTATTTCAGACAGATTTGGTTTAAGGCCATATTGTTTCAGTTTACTCCCCCAGGTTACTCTATGTTATCTTTCAACAAATCCCATCATAAATGACTAAAGAGTACAAAAGAATTACTGTGCAGCCAGGCCTGATGTACACATCTGTAATCCCAGCTAAGGAATTAGGAGGCTAAAGGAGGAGCTAGTAGGTTCTAGGCTAGCCTGGGCAACTTAGCAGGACCCTGTCTCAAAATAAAATGTTTTAAAAGGGCTACAGATATAACTCATGTAGAGTGCTTGCCTGGCAGGCACAAGGCTCTGGGTTTAATCCCAACTCCCTGTACTTAAACAAACAAAGAGTTATGATGCTGCTGAGTAAGGTAACCATGGAAAAAATAAAACAAAATACAAAATCAGAAGACTGTGAAAGAATGTGGACAGTTCAGAAACCAACTCAGGAATTCAGAAAAGTAAATTTCCATATTTTCTAAGAAAGTGTTGGCAATAGGCTCTCAAGAGCAGAGTTGAGCATCAAAGAAAGATTCAGAGGAGCATGTGAGACAGAGGGAAAACATGGTCCAAGTTGGGGAAAATGTGGAAGAGAAAACAGAAAATGATACCCACATAAGGATCAACTGAGGAGACACAAAACGGGCAGCCTCCTTAAAATCAAAACACCATGAACAGGGAAGGAAACTACACAAGAGGAGCAAAGTGTCACTATAATTTTAATTCCTAACAAAGAGTTTTAGAAGAGGGCGGGAAATAAGTACATGAAAGAAGGAAACTATGTGAATGTGTAGGCCATACCTGACCTGTCCTTCAAAAGGAATGATATTATTTTGAGGTGAACTTGAAGAGAAGGAACAATACTGACTTATGTGCTGGTGAATTCCCCGTTTCCTGGGGGAATTCACCTGCCTTTATGTTCAGAAAGGTAAAGAATTTTGGCAAACAGGATCACCTGGGTTTGTCTCTTTCCAGCAACACTTTGTAAAAGAATACTGAGGAAATAGTTTCTGATAGATCCTGGAACAATGGAGGCCCTACTCATTTCTTAGTGAATTCTGATGTTTGCAAGGGATCTTGAAACAAATCCTTCGTGGATATCAAAGGATGACTATATAATATTCTCATCTTTCTTAGCAAAACAATCAATGGTCACTACATTGAAAATTCTGTTTCTAAAAATGCAGGCTATAACTTTAAGGTTTTTCGTGATTTTGTTACCTTTAGAGCAATTTTTTTATGGAACTGTATCTTAAACTGAAGAAATATTTCTATGAAATTTAGCAATACTTCTCCATTTGCTGTTACATCTTTTCTTTCATTATTCTCGTACAGAAACATATGACCTACCAAAAGCTCAGTGTGCTGTGGTCTTGGAAATACCTGGTGAGCTGGTGTTTGTGAACAAAGCATCATGGCAGGGTGATAGGTGTTGCTATGGAAATGAAGCAGGTGAAGTGGAGGAGGGTTGGAGATGCTATGAGGCTCAGGAAGCTCTCTCTGAGGTGTTCAGACACCTGGATGCTGAATTGGAGCCAGCATGGCTAAGAAAGCATGCTTCAGGATCCTGAGCAGGAAGGAGCCTGTTCCACAAAAAGAACAAAAGCTTTTTTTTTTTTTTTCCAGTGTCCCAATTTTGCTGGTACTGTAGCAGGTGGTCTGCCTATTGGGTAATGCAGTTTCCTACTATACACTTCATGCCTTGGACTGTATCTTAGGGTTTTGTTGTTGTTGTTGTTGTCATTGTTAGGTTTTGTTTTATTGTTTTGTTTTTTGCCTGTCTAACCAGCTTTTAGGAAAGTTCTCAATGAATATATAAGGGTGGATGCATGCATGTGTGGATGAATGAATGATCTGAGAGTATAAGGTTGATGACAGTATAGTTTCTGCCATGAAATACTTTGTATTTTATGTTTAGCATTCTAAAGTAGAATGCCTTTTGCAACCACTGTCAAACACATTTTACAGCACGGAGTTGAGACTGCTAACTGGTGGCTTATGACCAGGCAGTTCAATATTCTGGCATTCTCTCATGAACCACCTAAATTGCTCTTCTAAGAGATTTAGATTCTAAGGTACCTATGCAATCAGAGAAATTAAAATCATAGCTAAGATCCCTGTCTGTATGGATCCGAGAAGAAGATAAGTTGAGCTATTTTTCATCAGGTTTAGGAGGCAGTGCCCTCCTGGAAGACTTGAATGGAACACTTTGGTGACTTTATGCTTAGCTACTCTTTGCTGTGAGAATGTTTGCATTACACAGCCACATCAATGTTCATAGCTGCTCAATTCACAATAGCTAGATTATGGAACCAACCTAGATGCCCTTCAGTAGATGAATGGATAAAGAAACTGTGGTATATATACACAATGGAATATTACTCAGCCATAAAGAAGAATAAAATTATGGCATTTGTAGGTAAATGGATGATGTTGGAGACTGTTATGCTAAGTGAGATCAGCCAATCCCAAAAATCCAAAGGCCGAATGGTCTCACTGATAAATGAATGATGATGCATAATGCGGGGGGAAGGGTGGCAAGAAGGGAGGAAGGATAGATAGCATGGAGGGAAGGGAGGGGTGGGGTCGGGGTGGGGGGGTAAAAATAATAACAGAAATTGTGACAGATACCATTGCCCTGTGTACATGAATGAACGCACAGATGGTGTGACTCTACTTTGTGTACAACCAGTGAAACAATAGCTGTACTCCATTTGTGTTCAATGAATCAATAAGTAAATAAAATTTAAAAAAAGAGGAAAAAAAATAAAACTAAAAAAAAAAGAATGTTTGCATTACAAATATGATGGCTTTTGGAAGCAAGGTAATGAGTCATTGTAGCTCCTTTAAGGTAAATGCATCCCCTTTATTGGCAAGATTGCTAGGTGTGAGCCTACATTTTGACAATCAAATATATGGATTTGTTATTTTGTGTAAGGTGGCTGTGATTTGCTGGTTTACATGTGGAATGCTGTTGTTTAAGTCTGTACCCTATGGAGCGGGAGGGGGCAAGGGTAATGTCTTCCCTAGAAGCCCAGCTTATGAAGATTGGTGGAAGGTCACACATGGTCCTACCTGTGCTCAAAAGAGATGTCCAGGGGAGATGCCCAGGAAGAGGGTTCTTTGTATTCAGTATTCTTTGTCTTTGAAACACAAGCCTCAAAGGGACTGATGAAAGTTGTCAATGTATAGCTGGTGCATCCTTTGAATGTTGTTTTTCAATCTCCGGAAACCTATGACACATCAGCCAATATTTTTTGTGCCCCATTTTGCTCTCTGTGGTTTGTACCAGGGAGCAGTAGCTCAGAGTTTTTCCATAAAGAAAACTTTTAAGATTGAGGTGTTTTTTTTTTTTTCTTTAACCAGTTATTTTTGATCTGTGGAGATTTTGGAGGCTTCTTTTAGCGTACATAGCCTTCCCCTCTACCTTGAGATCAAGTCTGCACCAAGATATTTCCTGGAAACTTGTACTACTGTGTGTTTTCCTAGGTGTGAGCCTACATTTTGACATCTGCTCATGTGGCCCCCATGGGCCTACCTGGATTTTAGGTGACATCCTTGCAGACTCTAGGATTGCTGAACTCTTATATAAGAAGGTCCCTGCAACTCACACTTGCAGTATGCTATTTAAAGGAAGTTTTCTGTGAACTCTTTGCAAGTGAAGAGAAACTCATCTGGGTTTGTGATGTTCCTTCTCTGCCCACAAAGAGGTGGGGTTGCCATGCTGGGGTGCAGGCCTGAGGGAGTCCCTTGATGGTACCCACTTTGTGACCAGAGCCTTTCTTGTCTGATCTGTAAATGAGGTATCCTGGTTAGAATTCTTGTTTTCATGATTTATTACTTCTTTTGGCATTGTGCTGATGAACAACAGGACCTGGATGGAGTAGGGGCTCTGGGTCATGGGGTCCTGAGGAATCCCAAGGAGATTCAGCTGTATATCTGGACATACTGACTCCAGAGAGCAGTGCTCTTGGAAGCTCAGGCCTGTGCCTGCCCCCTGTGGCTTTGTTTCTCACTGTATGACTGTCATTTTCTCTGTCCCAGCTGGTAGCTCCCTCCTGAGTTTCCTCATGCTCATGGGGGCATATGTCCACCAGCAACTTCCTTGCTGCAGAGAGCCACCACCTTACACAACACCAAAAATAGAGCAACATCAGAAAAAATATATAGGTACATTGGATCACATCCAAATTAAGAATTTTTTGTGCTGCAAAAAAAAAAAAAATGCTTTCAAAGAAGTGAAAAGACAACCCACAGAATAGGAGAAAATATCTGCAAATTATATCTGATAAGGGACGCATATCCAGAATACATAAAGAATTCTTTTATCTCAATAATGAGACAAATGACCTAATAGAAATACGGAAAACACTTGAATATCCGTTTCTCCAAAGAAGATAAACAAGTGTTCAGTAAACACATGAGAAGATGCTCAATATCATCAGCCATTAGGGTACATGCAATTAAGAACCACAGTGAGACATCACTTCATACCCACTGGAACGTCTACAATTTAAAAAATAAAATAAAACAAAAAACTAGACGAGTGTTGGTGAGGAGGTGGATAAATTGGAACTATCATACAATGCTGGTGAGAATATAAAATGGTGTGACTCTCTGAAAAAGTTTGGCAGTTCCTCAAAAAGCTAAACATAGAATTTTCATATGACCCAGCAGTTCTACTTCTAGGTATCTACTGAAGAGAAATGAAAATGCATGTCCATCCAAAACCTTCTACAGGAATGTTCGTTAGCATCGTTCTTAATAACTGAAAAGTAGAAACAATCGAAATATGCATTTACTCGTGAACAGATAATTAAAATGTAGCACACAATGGTAGACCGTATCATGTAGTGGCATATTATTCTATAATACAAAGAAATAAAGTACTGACATATGCCACAATCTTGTGGGTCCCTAAAAAACAAGCTAAGTCGAATTAGCTAGTCACATTTTATGATTCTACTTACATGAAATGAAATAGGCAAATTTAAAGGGTCAAAAACTAGATTAGTGTTTGCCTAGGGCAGGGGGCCTTCGAGGGAATAATAAGTAACTACTAGGGTAGTGAAAATGTTCTAAAATTAGATTGTCATGATGGTTGTGCTGCTCTGTAAATATATTAAAAACCATTGAATTGTCCCCATTAAATGGACGAATTATATGGTTAAGTGACTTATATCTTAATGAAGCTGGTTAATAAATAAAAAGGATTCAAATTCCTGGTCCAGCATGTGTGGTGCCAATCATTTTACCCTGAGTTAAGCTCTGCTATAATAGTGTAGCTCCCGGATAGCGTGAAGCCAGGTCCCTAACTAGGTAGGAAGGCAAAGAACTGGGAGAACAGCGACAGGTGCATGAAGATAACAATGGTGTCCGCCTTGAAAAGTAATATTATGATTAAAATAAAGACATTCATGTGAATCACTTAACACAGTGTCTGACACACCATACATATTGGCTCTAAAGGCCACATAACTATCACTCTACCCTGGCAAAAATCCTAAGATATAGTGTACAAATTAAAGCTCAAAAAATAACCAAGTGATGAACTCAACCTAAAGGAACCTGAAGAGAAATCCAATAATGAAAAGGTTATTTAACTCCAACTTGTCATTTCAAACTTTGAAGGCAAGGGGTGGGTGGTTGATTGCTTAAGTGGGATACATTTGTTCCTTGTATTTTTACATCTATAGATTTGGAATCATCTTATATATAGACACAGTCTCATTTACCACTCAGGAGTGATTTCTATCCAGCATTGTTTGCTTGCATGAGGAGTTATTGATTCCTGCTTACGTTTTATTGTCATTAAGTTTCCATTGTTGCTTCTACGACATATTAAATGGTTGCCAACAGAAGCAATAACAAGAACGTTTAAGGATAGAGTGGGACAGAAGTAGGCTTTCTATAATCAACTTTGGTAAGTGACACTGAAAGCAAGAACTTTATTTAACTTCTTAGCTTCCATCACTTCACAGTACTGAGGTGCAGATAAAAGGTGACTAGGTATTTAAAACCTTGTACACTGAGGTTTACACAAAACCATAAATATTGTGATTATGACTTTAATGATCACAATATACATAATATATAGCATGTAATACATAGTATAAACATGTTACTTCATACTTACAAAGTACTTGTATATTATTTACACATTATATATAAATATGTAAGCAGACGTGCTTATATAAAAATTAAGTGGATTTTGAATTATACACATAATATTTGAGCACTTTAGAAAAAGTAGTCTATGAAGATGAAAGAAAATCAATTGAAACTCAAAGTTTTATATTCTCAAACAACCCCTGTTGGTATTGGCCTTCCAGATTTTATTTATTGCTCCACAAATAAAGATCAGGCCAGTCTTACTCCTAACACTCTCCCGTGAAAATTTGCAAAACATCCTTGTGCACTAATAAACATACATTTATACCTTAAAACCATTTTTGAAGATACTTTTAGAGTTACAAAAGATTTACAAAAATAGATACCTCTCTCTAGCATCTGATTGCAGCCACCTAGTACCTATCATACTTCCACAGAAGTGCCTTACTCTTTGTTATTTGGTTTGACTCTTAGTACCTAGGTCTTATTCCCCACTCCGACCCCCAAAACCATTTTGTTCAGCTCAGAGGAATTACTGGGGTTTTAATCCATTTACATTTTTGACCACAGGATAAAGGTTATATTCTTCATTAGATTCCTGCCTTTAAATTTTAAGTTTTAGGGCTGGAGATGTACCTCTGTGGTAGATCACTTGCCTTCCATAGGTCAGGCCCTGGGGCCTATCCCAGCATTGCAAATAAATAAAAGTCTTTCATTTGTTTAATCTGTTATTTCTTGGAGATGAGAAGCTGTTTCATTTTCAAGTCCCTAAATTTATGGACTGTCCATTTCCTTTCGTTTCTGCTTGAAAATCAGCTAGTTCTTTTGCCGACTCATGTGCCTCTTGTATTACCTTTCAAAACCCAACTAAAAGTTTTGCCTCTCCACCCCCATACACATACCCCAGCCAGGACGATGTGCTGTCCTTCCCCCCTCCTCTTCTCATTCATTACAGTATCTGCCCTCTAGCTGCTCATGGAAAATTATTTTACTGCATCACTGGGACCAGGCATATAGAAATAATGATGATGATGATAATAATAATAGTAATAAAATAACTATGATGATGATGATAATGATTTATGCTTTTGTGATTTATTATTATAGCAAGAGACCACTAGCAGACACCCATTTTTGTATCAATCACAATAAGCTCTGTTATGCTTTAGTAATAAACAGTGTCAAAATCTCAGTGGCTTACAAGAGTTCATTTCTTATTCCTGCTCTTTGTCTGTCCTTGGTTAGCAGGAACCACTGGGATGCAGACCAAAGAAGCATAGAACATTGCTTGTGGCCCAGGGACAGAGGTGGCCTGGGAAGCTAGCCAGTGACTCGCAAGCTTATACATGGCAATGGCATGTCACCTCTGCCTGCTCTTCATCAGTCAAAGCAAGGTCCATGGCCTCATGCCGCACAGACAGGGAGACACCCTTCACCCGGAAGGAGGAAATTCAAACACACTCAGAAGCACCTCCACACTCAGTGAGGCCTCCACCTCAGTGGCCTTTTGTTGAAAATTTTAATCTCTTCTACTTTTCTTATAATAATAAAATATACAGTAAATACCTTTTTTCCATAGCTCTGTTTGTCCTTTTCTTCTTATTTTCCAAGGACAAATTATAGATATGGAATTATTGTATTGAAGGTTTTGACATCAAGTCTCCTCCCAAATACCTATTTTGGCACCCGTTACACCCTCCCTCATTGCACGTTGTGTATGTGTACTGATTACCACACCATAGCCCATAAATGTGCATGACTATCACGTCAACTAAAAATCAAGGCTGCTCTGAGCCCGTGGTGGTGATGAGGGGGCCGTCTTAGTCTATTCCTGCTGCCATCATAATGTAGACGAGGTCATTTATAAATGATAGGCATTTATTTCTCACAGTCCTGGGGGCTGTCAAGGTCGAGATCAAGGCATCACCAGGTTTGGTGTCTGACAATAGCTGCTTTCTCCTACATAGGTGGCATCTAGTTGTTGTGTCCTCACATGTTGGAAGACAAAAAGGGACTAATAGGCTGTCCCACACGGCAGAAGAAATGAAGAGAAAGGCAGCTCTCTGAAACCTTTTTTATGAGTTCCATTCATGAAGGTGAGGCCCTGTTTCTAGCAGGGCCCCCTAAATGCCATCACCTTGGGGTGTAACCTCCAACATACAAGATTTAAGGGACACATACATTTGAACCTTGGCAGTGCCTCTGAATGCATGACTTAGAAAGAGGCAAGTGAGCAGCAGGTTGGTGTAAATGAGTAGGTGGTGTGCCTCTTTACAGCCCAGGCCAGAGGAGAGGTATGGTTTGGCAGGTGATGACCAGATTTGGGGTTCTGCTTTCCCTACAGTCTGATAGAGTCGGACGGTTCACTATCTTTTTTAACTGTAGGCATGACTTACTAAAAACCAAAAATAAATAAATAAATAAAATTTCAGGTTGCCTTCTGAGTCAGTTTATGTTTTCAAATACAGCTAGCATGTCCTGACTTGCAGGACCCAATGGAGAACAAAAACCTTGGTTTTTCTAAGATCAGCAATTAGCATTTTTATCTCCTTCAACAGTGTGATTACATGAACGATGTGAATCCACATCGTGTACAACCACAGAAAGGAAAAGTTGTACCCCATTTGTGCACAATGAATCAAAGTGCAGTCTGTCAAAATAAAAAATAAAAAGAACAGTTATCATTTATGTAGAGAACCTTTGAACTTCTCTCTTCTGGTTCTTTGTAAGATCTATAATGAATTGTTGACACTGTAGTCACCACTGTAGTCACTGCCATGCTGTGTAACACTCGAAATGATTCCTCTTATGAAACTGTATTTTGGTACCTGTTGCCCAACCTCCCTCATCATTATACACCCTGTGTATGTATCAAAATTACCACACTACATCCCATAAATGTGTGCAGTTATTATGTGTCAATTAAAACTCAGCAAAGACCCACAGTAGAGATGCCTATTACACAAAATTCACTCTCATCTGCCAGTTGCATTGATTTTCTGTATAGAGTGCAACGAAACAGGAAGAAAAAAAATGTGACTGAATGCTTTTAATCTCCTGGTGTCTGAGTTCTCATTTTCAAAGGAAACTTCCTTCCTTAGAATGCAGTTGTTTTATCAGTCCTGACCATGGAGCATTTCTCTGCACTTTCAGCCAAATCTTACCAAGGAACTCTGAGTGATGCGGCAGTGAGCCAGAGTGGTATTAATAAAAGGAGAAAATGGACGTGAATAACTATCTTAACTTGGTTGACACAGCTATGGACAACAGGCTTGGAGCCACTGTGGACTCCTCAGGCCTTAAAAACCCACCAAGCTGGGCATGTTGCTAATAGAAACCAGAATGTTCACAGCATCAGTCTGGAAACAACAGTAGCTTTAGTAATTTATTATGATTTGGGTTCTGAAAATATGATTATATAATTTTGTTGTCATCATGAGCAGAATTAATTGAGGGATGCTTGTTAGGTTATTAGGTTGTTAGGTTAAATGTGTGCCGTTTAGGTCCCCTATCACGTGCCCCTCTGCAGAGTGGCCTTCCTATGGAATGGGTAGGGATTAATACATATTAAAAACTTAAATAAGTTATAAATCTAGTGTACATAAGTGAAATTCTGTAATTTGTCTTCTGAAGAATTTATTCTGGGAGTCTTCAAGTACTAAACATCTCAGTGTACATTCAGTACGTGACTCTGGATTTTAAAGTAACTTTTCTTGATGTAATAGGCTCACTACTGACTACAGTAGTCCCCCCTTATCTTTAGTTCTTTTTTCCATAGTTTGAACAGCAGTCTGAAAATATTAAATGGAAAATTTCAGAAATGAATGATTCATGCATTTTAAATTGTGTGCCATTCTGAGTAGCATAATGAAATCTGATGCTGTCCCAGCTGGAACATAAATCGTCCCTTTGTCCAGTTTATCCATGTTGTGTACGCTAACCACCTGTGAGTCAATTATAGATATATTGGTTATCTGATGGACTGTCGGGGTATCACAGGGCTTGTTTTCAAGTAACCCTTATTTTACTTAATAATGGCCCTGAAGTGCAGGAGTAGTGAGGCTGGTAATTCAGATATGAGAAGAAAGAGAAGTCAAAAAGTGAAATTAAGAGGTAAGAATATGAGATGTTTTGAGAGAGAGTGAACGAGAGGGGAGAGGGGAACACCACAGTCATATAACTTTTATTACATTATAACTGTTCTATTTTATTATTAGTTTTTGTTGTTAATTTCTTACTGTGTCTTATTTGTAAAGTAAGCTCTATGATAGGTATGTTTGTATAGGAAAAGCATAGTATATTTGGAGTTTGGTATTATCTTTGTTTTCAGATATCCACTGGGGGTCTTGGAACATATTCTGCATGACAAGGGGAACAACTGTAGTGCTTTAGATGGCTTTTCCCCTTTCTTCCCATTTCTGAATTTATAAGGAACGAATAAAATATCTCTTTTGTATATTCCTAGAAGGATATGCTAGAATTACAGGTCTACATCTGAGCCCTAGACAAGGTTTGATGTTACTTTAGATTAATCTGATTAATAGCATTTCCAAGATCCGCTGCTCTTCATTTTTGACATGAAGTGGGAAAGTAGCTAGAATACTCCAAGCCTTTCCTGCAGCAGGGCATGGAGCAGACAGAGCCTCTCTTGCTCAGAGGCTTCTCTCCTGGAGGACAGGAGGGACTCCTCACACATGGGTGTCTCAAGCTGGGCACTTGCCACCCCTGATCAGTCACTGCTGCCAGGGCAAGGAGCTCCGTGAAGGGCATGAGCCACCACTTGCCATGCTGACTGGAAACATAAGAGGATCCTTCTCTTAGAAGACCCGTCCTGCTGGCAGAAACAATAAGCGGCAGATAAATTTCCATGTGAGAGAGCATGCCTCATATCTGGGGATGCATTCTGTTCGTTATTTTTATAGAATACCTACATTTGTGTGTCGTGACGCAACTTATAAAATAACCCCCTATGGAACTCAGGGGAGGGAATGCTGTGCCTGAATTTGAGGAGATTATGGTGCATGGTGGGAGTGGACCTCAACCTGTCTCCAGCCTGTTCCCACCTCCTCATTTCCTGGTGCTGTTTCTGTAATGAGCTAAATCACATTCCTTCTGATATGAAGAGACCTGGTCTGAGGATCTTTCAAAGTGAGCTCCCACAGAACGTTCTGGTCCCTTGCAGGCCTTGGTGAAAGGAAGATAATGATGGGGGGCGGGGATGAGAGGAGCACTGGATGTCATGTGAACTCCAGCATGAATTCTCCCAGTGACCTTGAGCTTCTTTTTTGCTCAAGATGTTTGTTCATTTGTAAGATAGGATGATCATACATAATCCCATCCACCCTCGAGGGATGGCTGTGATGATTAGATGGAAGAACAGATGCGAAGGGTCACCCACATTTGGGACTGAGGAGCTGACAGGGACTGGTTCCTGGAGCAGTCATTCTGCCAGAACTGTGATTCATAGCTCTCTGCTTGGGCTTGTTGTTTTCCCTGCTAAATCAGAAGACTGTAAATAATTGTTCCTTCTGCCACAGCATCACAAATGTCCTACAGGTAGTGTTTGGAGGGAAGTTCACATATTCCATGGATTTGTGCCATTGTAAACGTAGACATAGAGTCTTGGATGGGTTGGGGCAGGAGTTAGAGGAAGGGCTGAGGAATTCTGTGTACCTTTGTTAAGGAACAGGGAAGAAGTTCCGAGGCAAACTGACATCCTCCTTGCAGCTAGTCTGGCATTTAAGAGTCCAGGCAAGTGATAGAAAATGTGTGTCTACAGGAAGCTAATCTTGTGGCTGGGAGTCCACCCCAGCTTTGGCAAGGCAGGCTACTCAGTAGGAGCCGTTAGATTCCAATCAGACCCTTGGACATGGATTCATATCCATTAAAAATGAACTGCTCAGTGAACATGGATAGAACTTAAGCGTATTTTTAAAATTTCATTCTCTTAAATCTTAAGGTCCTTCTTCACTTTTCAGGAGTGCTGAAGTTATGGTGTGTCACATGAACAGGGTGCAGCAGGCTTGTCCCCCTAGGGTTGTCATCAGTGCCTCTGGCAGTGTTCCAGCTTCTGCCTTTGTGGCACCCAGCAGGACAACTCTGGGGCCTCTTGTGGTAGGGCAGGTCCAGGGAGCTGATTCTGCCTGGAGAAGTACGAACAGGGTGAAGTGTGTCATTTTCAGGCTGGAGTGTTAAATTGTTAGCACATGATCCCAGGGCAAGGTCTTGTGCTCTGCACGGTGATGCCACATTTCGGCGGGTGTGCCTCATCAGCCTGCAACCCAGAGTGAGGAGTCATAGAGCGCAGCCCCACGCTGACCATAATGACTGTTCAGCCTGACTGAGAAAAAATCTGTTGTGGGTCTGAGCTACTAGGATGTTGGCTCGTCTGTTAGTTAACCCAGCTGACCTATGCTACCTAGGACTGATGCTCTCACTGCTTTTTACCTCCCCTCTTTTTCTCTAAAGTTATCAGACTGACAGTCAAAGCAAAGCATTGTGATAATCTCTTCGGTTATTTTTCAGAATTTCCAGTTGAAGAATCTTTCCAGGTTCTCTCAGGTAAATCAAGTAGAGCCTTTTGACTCTTGTCCAGACGTCACCACAGAGACAGGAATTAGACTTGAATTTTTCAGGAGATTCATATTTACAGAGGCATTTTGAAAACTAGAAAGCACTATAAAACGGTGAAACTGGAAATTTCCCAAGTTATCTTTCATGATGCTGAAATATTCTATTATAAAATAAAATTAGATTCTTTGATCCAAGGAGCTTGGAAACTATCATATACTGTCATTTATTCTTAAAGGTACATGACGCCCATTTGTGTAACAAAGGCTCTAAGAAGGCACCCAACATGAAAACTGGTTACTCAAATGGAAACTGGTTTGGCCAATGTCCTTTCTTACTTCTGACTCCCATATACATTTTTCAGACCCAGTGTTTATGGAGAAGTCAGTATGTGAAGTGTGGGATTTGCTTAATCATTGTGCAGTTGAATAATACATCTTCATGTCAAAAAGCTGTAGATGTGTCACAGGGGGAATCATTGTGACATGGTGCAAATAATTGCAGTTGCTTCCTTTTCTAGACTTTTTTAGGCAACTATTTGTTGAGCTCCTAATACATGCTGGGTGGTGAGCAGAGCACTCTTGTTTGGTTGCACAGGAAACTGCATCGGTGTGTGGAGAGCATGCATACTCCCATGTTCCCAGTCTGCTCTGTCACCTCAGAATGGGATTCTCTTGACATGGGGCCAGGGGATTTGCCCTAAGTGCATGCCACATTGGTTCTTGTGCTTTCTTGTATTTGAAAGTTGCTGTAAAGTTACTTGTTTCTACCTTATTTCTGGAAGTTGCTGGAGTAGTCCTGATATCAAGGATCTGGTCATGATGTCCTGAGAGAACACACATGATGTGCTCATGCTTGTGTTTGAGTGGAGAAGCTTAGTGCCCTTGGAAATGATAGCTAAACTCTTGTATCTTAGAAGAGGTTTGTCACTTGCATGTTAAGGCCCAGGGAACTGATAACCAAGGATACTTGGGACCTAAGACTTGCGGCTCAGATTCTCTAAGCTTGTTGTGTGATTGATGGATCTCACCTTATAGTGCAGACTTTTATCTACTTGGTGACATTCTGAAGGGCGATGTGGTTGGAGATAGCAGGGAGCAGGAATGGAGTGCTTTATGTAGCTAATACGGCAGTCGTACCTCTGAGATGCCTTTCGTTTTAGCCATCAGTGGGAGGGTTCTGGAGGCCTGGAAATAATCATCCATGGGCATTTCTTCTGGAATTTGTCCAGGCTCCAAAGAGTGGGACTGGGTAATTCTCCTGGTCCATGAAGTGACTTCAGGGCTTGCATTTCCTTGGGAGTGGCTATTAACCATTACATGATATTCCTCTTCGGGCTGTTTCTTCTCTCCTCCAGCAAGGGCAACTGTAAATGAGACAGAGTAATTTAAATTCTGTCCCTTTTGCGTTCAAATTACCTCACGGTGGCTGATGTGGCTGTTGGAAGGTGTTGCCGAAGGGCAGTTGATGCTGTGACTGCCCGATTCCTGCAGGTCAGTGTGATGGGCTGGGGGCCTCCAAGGCCACGCTGGGGGCATGGGTGGGCCTCCCAGGGTCAGGATCAGCTGGAACATTCTGGATTGGATGGGGCACTGAGTTGGGGATCTGGGGGACATAGGGCTCATTTGCATGCGCAGGTTGAGGTTCTAGCACTGTGGAAGCTCGGGTCCCTCCTCCAGAAGGTCTTTGTTAATGCTCCCCCTGAGAGCATTAAGGACCAGCATGGAGGTTTCACTCTAGTCACCATCTCCTTTGCCCCTGGAAAGGCTTGGGGAAGCAAGGCGGGGGGGACCCGGCATTCTCCTCTGGGTCCACTCCTCTCTTAAGTCTTCCCATTGAGTAACCCTGCCCACATAGCCTCTGGCGAGAGTGAAACTGACCCCTCCTGCTGGGTGGAATGAGTGAGTAGCTGACTAACTGAATGAATGCTAACTTATTGCTGTGAATCCTGGGAAGCTGGGAGAAAAACTTGCTGCATTAGTTCAGGGAATGTGATTTATGTCTGGGCCACTTGTCTGCAGGGGATGCCTTGGTCAGCTGTCAACTTTGTACAGGTGGCAGCCCTTGATGTCTGTGTCCCATAAAAAGTGAGGACCATGAGGCAGTTGTTTTGAGGGTGAGAGGAAAGCACCTTTGTAATGCCCTTTAGCCAGTGCCTGGAGCCCAGGAATATGGAGGGCAGCTCCGGGAGTGTGGTAGCACTGTTACTCCTCCTGCTCTGTCTCCCTCCATAATGTGCAACACACATGCATACACACACTTGTGCCACACAATGCACAACACATATACACACCCCATAAATGCCGCTCATGTCCTCCACAAACACATACATATTTCACACCTCCTCACATGCCCATATACATACATACAAATACACACATACATATACAGGCATAACCACACTATAGACACATACACACATGCCACATATCCACACACTATATAACACACTCCCCTCACAGACACTCTACACACATACCCCTCACATTACTCAGGTATACCCTAAACACACATGGAAGTGTGCATATGCACCACACATACATACCATCCACCCCCAACACACATGGGCCCAATCAGTCAAAAGATCCCAGTAATTCATTCTTAAATCTCTCGCACTGTCTGCCTCTTTGCATTCCTTTCCTGATTGCAGCCATCACTCTCTCTGTCTAGCCAGGAATGTTATTATCTTTTCTACCAAATGTAATTTAAATTGCACTTAATGGTAGGGACTGAGACAGGAGGTTGAGTTCATGTACCCTCTCTGCAGTGCCTGGTCTGTATAATGTGCTCTAATTCCTGACTCCCCGTGCTCCACAGGAAACCCTAGGGCCCCTCTCCTGGGCTGCACATGCTAGGCACCCTCCTTCCATAGGTGCGCAGTGTGGGCCCTCAGCACCTTGACTTTGCACCTTATTGATTGGGAGATTTTTCATCACAGAATGCTCTGGCTCACCCTGCTGGACAACCTCAAGAGCTCTGAGCTTCCCACACAGGGATGCCTGAGCTGACTGACACTTTAGAGCCAAGAGAGACTGACTTTCAGATGGAATTCCAGAAGGGGCCAACTTAGTCTTTGAGTGTCCTACCTTCAAAGATTAGTACAGAACCATTAGTAAAATGTCTCATTGTAGCAGCAGACAAAGGTTACTAGCATTACTTGTTGAGATGGTTATTGTCTTCCTCTACTTAGACTGCCATAACAAAATACCACACACTGGATGTCTTAACAGACATTTATTTTCTCACAGTTCTGGAGTCTGTAAGTCCCGGATCCGGTATTTCAAGGGTTGGCCTCTCTGTGTGACTTACTGATGGCCACCTTCTCACTGGGCCCTTGGGTGTCTATTCCCTGTACGCATGAGGAGAAAAGGGGGGTCATCTCTGGAGCCTCTTATTCTTCTCATAAGAACACTGATCCTATTGGTTTGGGGTCCCAACTTTATGACTTCACTTAATCTTAGGAACCTCCTCGAAGGCCCCATCTCCAAACACAATCACCTTGCAGGTTCAGACTTCAACCTGAGAATTTGGAAGAGGATATAATTCAGTCCATAACAGTAGTAGAGTTTTCAGCTCAGCTTTCCTACCTCTTCAGGTGGTCTTCCACCAAGAACACACAGCAGAGTTGATTTCATGCTCTGGTGTCCTTAAAAGGCACGTACACAAGTCACTACCTAAACTTCTAAATATGTAAAACAAAATTCTAGGTAAATGTGTGTAGTGTTCCCAAGGCTGGAACTGACCAGGAGGTAAGATGGAGATGAGGAATCAACCTACCCCAGGCTGAATTGCTTTCTTTTGTTTCCAGACTGTTTTCTGAAGTTTGTCCAAGCTTGGGCCTCTGAAAGTGCCCATGTGAGTTGGGGTTTTGCTGGGTACATACAGTGGGTGTTGTTACCAATACTTCACTCTATTTCAGAAAGTACAATACCCCATATTGGGGTTCATGAAACAGAAAGACTTTTGCTGATGGTGGAACATGGTTTGGGTATTTTCTTTCTTTGCTTTGATGGTTTGTCCTGCCTCTTGCTAATAATTTGACAATTCTTGAATAGTTTCAATTGAAATTTTGCGAAGGACATTTTAAGGATTTTTTTGTCTCCTCCTTTTTCTTCTTTCTTTCCTTTCTTTCTTCTCTCTTTCATATAAAACCTTTACCTGATCACATACAGGCCTTTATTAGCTCTCTTGTGTAACAGAATAATATATGTTTGGATTGTCTCTCTTCCAACCCCTCCTCTTTGTAAAAGTACTACCTTGCTCTGAGGTATCAATATCTTTGATAGAAAAATGAAAATGGCATTGGTAGACATTTGTTGGGATTGCCTAAGATGAAAACATTAGGTTGGTAATAGAGGCTCTAACTTGGTTGATTCCTCTAAGTTCTTGAGAAGAATTCAGGTAAAAAGACACAGAACTTAAGATTGTCAACAGCTTTTGGGTCTGGTCCTTCTCTGGTGTATTTATTTTTGTCTATGATTTTTGTATTCATTTTACTTCTATCAGAAGATAAGGGTCTTAATAAAATATAGCACATTAATTATTGGAATATGGGCTCCAGTGGACTCTGCTGCTGTTTCTAAACCGTGTCAGGCAGGCAGGTATTGCTGAGCATGGATGGCTCTCGTGCTAGGTGGAGGTACTCTACCAGCCATTTTCACTCTCAGCATTTACCAAACTCTTTCTCTATGAACCTGTCAAACTGGAGCCTATAGATCTTGAATGTCAGCTCTCTAATCATTTAAAGCCTAGATATGGGATTGAGGATGTTTCTGCCTTTTCTGCTGCAACTGTTTTGGACAAACTGGCATGCTGTTTGGAGACAAAGGGGAAAAAAACCCTGTAAGAACTTAATAGTAAGAACTCAGAATAAAAAAAGACTTTAAGCACATTCAGAAACAGTGATGACTTGTAGTCACACACATGGACAGAGTCACACACCTGTAAGCCCTCCTCACAGATGCATGTGCTGTATATGTGTGAGCACGTGCACATGTATATATGTATGCAGCACTTGCATTTCCCCATGAGACTGTGCATCTTGGGAGAGAGCGGCAAAGAGCCTGGGATTCAGCTGTGGGGAAACCCACTTTGAAGCATAACTAACATTGGCAAATTAGCATCTTTGAGGTTCAATTTCACTTGCAAAATGGGCATGATATTATTGACCCTACTGAGCTTATGTAGGGATTAAATGAGGCAATATTTATAAATACACTAGTACATTCCTGGCATATAGAAACTGACAAAGAAAAATTGAATTAAATTGGCCCTGAGTCTCATGAGGTCTACAAGTAAGAGAAGGGAAGGGACTGGGTGGTGCATGGAGCCAAATGCCTTCCCCACTTCTTGGAAAAGCAAACATGCTGACATCCCCATGATGATGGGAAGTGGTGTTAGGATAGGGAAGCAGTAGCACTCCATGTGCCCTGTTGCCCTGTCTCCCAGGGTTCTAGACCATGTGTTTAAAGCTGGTTCCCAAGAGGTAGGATTAGGATGGTATCAACATCTTTCCAGTGAGAAACTCACCTGTCTCAGGTTGCCATTATGTTGGACTATAAAATGCTCTGTAGTCATGTCTGTCGATGTCTTATTTTGATAAGTGTTCTTTTTAACGATGAACACTGTTTCCTATATGAGATCTCAGGACAAGAGATTGAGGCTGTGGTACATGAGGAAAAGGCAGTGGCAGAAGAATGGAGTTCTTAGCCCTGGAACGGAGGGCCCTGGTGGTCTTTGTGAATGTTTCTTGACTGAAAAACAGCACACTGAATCTTCTTGTATGGAAGGACAGGGTTTAAGTAAAAACTTTAGTAGGTCTTCTAACCCCAGAAGACTTGAATGCATGGTTCAATATACTGAACAGACTAAATTGAGCTTGACTTATTTTCCAGCAGGTGTTAAAATGCTGGCTCAGATGGTCTCTCCTTAAATGTATTGCTGGTACAATTGATGGCCTTACTGATTCATGAGAAAATCTCTCATTGGTGAAAATGTGTTTCCTTAAACTCCTGAAAGGCACATAAATGAGGCTCCAGGGAAATGATCCTGTCCAGAGGTGCACCAATTACTGCAAGATGAGCCATGTGATTTTTAAAAAAATTGAATGAGACCCAGAAAATTGTGTTAACACAAGCAAAAATCTTACCCAAACTCTTAATACTAGAAAATTATCTTAGTTCTCTGGACTGACTGAACCTCAAGAGGTATAAGAATTGGAGACCAATAAGAGTTTACATAAAGAAATGTACAGTTGTGATGCTATATAAGCATGGTAGATTATTGGAATGTAATTCCTAGGCTTGTAGAAAATGTCCAAATCTCTATAAAACTTTTGGGTATACATCTGTGTAGAAACCTTCTTAAGACTTATTTTGAATAATATGACGTCATGGGCAATTTTGCAAAACCAGAGACAGCCTTGGAAACATTCATCTGGCTTGTCTCCTCCCTTGTTCAATTGCTGAGAGTGTATTTTCATTGATTTGTTATTTGATTGTGTGTAGATATTTGTTGTTCCTATTGTTGGGTTTTGGAGGAGGGGGCATCTTGAGAAACCTCAAGCTATTCCTTGGAGACAGAGGGGTGGATGGGCTCAAGGAGGGTGCAGGTAAGGAGGGAACTGGAGCTGGCTCTGAGCTGTCTGCCTTGAGCAGGGGAGTTGGGAACCCAGGAAGCTCCCTGATCTGAGAAGCACCTCCTGCTTCATTAATTGTCTTTATACTCACTCATTTAGATTTAAGGAAAGGCACAGTGTGATGTCATTGAGTCTTGGATTTTGCCAAATATAAAAGTGTCAGTTCCTACATGTGCTTCTTTCCAGAGTCAGGTGACCTTTCATACGTCATATTCCTTCTTTTAGAGGTGACATTGCAATTTCTCTGGTCATCTGCCCATATGGACAGGGGAAGTTAGTGCCCACCTGGGAGAGATGGAAGAGAGCGGGTGCACATGTGTGAAGCACTGGCTAAACAGATGCCAGCCCAGTCTGCATTAGGTCCCTTTTGCATACAGGGTCCCCACATGTGGATGGTATCCCAGATATTCAGTAAGTACCAGGGAAAGTCAGAAGAAGCCCAGCCCTGTTCTGTGGCAAGCACATTTGAAGAGCCTGCCAGTGCAGGTCATTGCTAAGCTGTTTGCCTGCCAGGTTGCCTGCACCTCCACAGTTTCTTTCAGTTCATTTCAAACTAGGTTTCGTATTCCTTTCTCTGCACATGGCAGCCTCTGAGCTGGTAGGGCCTCTGTGGGGCCATCCTGCAACCTTCAATGGATTCTGGACCCCTTGGGAAGCTGACTCAGCCTCCTGTTACCTCCTCAGAGGCCATGTGTATAGGTGGGGGCAAGCAGAACAAGATCAAGGGTGGCTCCTGCAGCGTTTTGGTTCAACACACTCAGCTGGCTGAGCAGCGTCTGCACACAGCTGCCTTCTGATGCCTGTCTTCTTCCCTGGCCTCTTGACACAGTACTTGGGACAATTATTATGTGTCGTGCCTGTTATTTCATTAGCAATCACTTTTGTGCAAGTTGCAAGCAGTTCTAGAGCTCAACAAAAATAGCTTGTCAGTGCTTGAACTGAAGTGGTCTGTACAAATGGGATTTTGTTTTTTCCCAGGTGAGCTGGGTTGAAACATTTTGTCCTTATTGCATGTAATGGACACAGCAGCAGGTGATGTCCAACCCTGGTGGGATGTATTGGTGGAGCCCTCACAATGACTACTCCTCTGGATGAGGAAGGTTTCCCAGACGTCCTCTGGTTTGGCTGGGGTTGGGCCTTCCTCCCCACCTCCACCCCAGCATGCGTGAGGTCTCAGTTTCTAAAATCTGTTTCAGTCCTAAGATGTGTTGTTAAGTAGATGGGAGGACTGTGGGGGAGTGAGGAAGCGATGTCCAACTCCCTGTCACTGCTACAACCTGAGGTCATGTCCACAGGGTAGAAGGAGAAGAGTGGGTGAGCACAGGGAGGGTGCAGGGAAGGAGGGAGCTGGAGCTGGCCCTTAGCTTTAGGCTGGGAGTTTCTAATTTAGATGGACAAGGTGAGGCCCCCGTGTTTTCCTTGGTTACATCCAAGGAACTTTCCTCAGACACACTTTGATAGCAACAGAAAACCAGGAAAGGAGGACTACCCCTCACCCTACTCTTCATTAAAATTAAGTTACATTAATTGATTCCAAACAAGACTAAAAGTGTTTGATTCATATTGCAGTTATACTCTACTCCACTGTAGTTCAGGGAAACTTCCAATTAACCTCCCAATAAGAGAGTTAAGCTTGTCACCTGGTTTCATGCCCTTAATTAGCAACTATGAGGAAGTTTTGGGTTGCTGTAGCAAATTGCTTATTCTGTCATGCATGTTTTAATTTTTTAATTGACATGTATTTGTACATATTTATGAGGTATAGTATGATAATTTGCTACATGTATACAATGTGTAATGGTAAAATCAGTTAATTAACATTTCCATCTCCTTGAACATTTATCATTTCTATATGTTGGGAATTTTCAGACCCTTCAGATTATTGCAAAATATGTCATAAATTGCTGTGGACTATAGTCACCCTATTGTGCAATAAAACACTAGAACTAATCCCTCCTTGTAGTATTTTGGTACCTATTATCTATCCTTTATGAGTCTCCACTACTGACTTTCTACCCTGATCCTGGCCTCTACAAGATCCGTGTGTCATGGGGATCACCTGCCTAAGAGCCTCCCTCCAAGATGGTCACAGTACAGTGGAGGGTATTTATGTGACTCCCTGTAGTTCTGGAAACTTCTAAGAACAGGGTGACAGACCTCAGTCAGTCAGTCTTTCAGGTTGTAATTAAAAGACTGTAACTTCATCCCTGGGTTCAGCAGCATATATGGAAAAAATGAAGTCTTTGCTCCTTATAGAACTCCTGCAAGTTGACAGACAAGAAGGCTGTTTCTAGAAAAGAGTGCTGAGCCAGAAGTGGTGACGCCACCTGTAACCCCAACTACTCAGGAGGCTGAGATAGGAGGATTGTAAGTTCAAGGCCAGTCTGAGCAACTTAGTAAGACCTTGTGTCAGCATAAAATGAAAAAAGCTGGGGGTACAGTTCAGTGGCAGAACACTTGCCCAGCATGCATCATGAAACCCTGGGTTCAATCCCCAGGACAGAATTAAAAAAAAAAAAAAAAAAGATGCTGGCTTCCTCCAGTGTCCTTAATGAAATGTGGGTAGAGGCATCCCTGTCTTCTCAAGCAGTTTTGGTCACTGTGCAAAGAGAGCAATGTGTTGATTTTTTTGCAGGAGAATCCGAGCCATCAGTTTCTTAGGGACAATAAGTAACAATCATCAAATGCAGTACATAATTTTTAAGGAATGTTTTGTGAATAGAGAAAAATTGAAGGAAAATGGCCTTTTATTTTTTTACAATTCACTTGAAGATTTTGAAATGACAGACTGACATGGAAGGATGTCTTATCCCTGTGTCCAGAGCATCAGGTAGTATGGAATAAAGAAGAAATTGGGGACCTATAAAATAGGAAATGGTAATTATGCCAGTCTGCTGTTTGCTGCTGGAAGACTGGATCACAGAGGCCACTGTGAGCTTGTCTCATTCTCTAGATTGTGATCATTGGTTATATAGACTAGTGGCTTTCATCTGTGTTACTTTTTATTTTCCTGAGAATGCTGTGCTTTAGTAAAGTCTTACCCACAAAAGTAAACTGACCTGTCCATTGATCCTTCTCTCTCAACCAAAAGGTCAGCAGGAAGCACCTAAAGGCCTGGGAAAGAGCCTCCTGGCAGTGATTTCTGGGGCTCTCTCTCACCCCAGAACACTGTAGAGCCTGACAAACCCTTGCAGTGTTTATTACCAACTCCCAGGCAGGGTTGAATGCAGGCCTGAAGAATTGGCCCTGAAATAGTCCTTATAGTATTTTTGTATCAAATAAATGGTAATTGCTTCCTAAAGACTGGGTAAAAAAGGAAATAACTATGACTTAATTTCTTAATTTTTCCATAAAATAAGCCAATCTGTTAAAAAAGATGTGAGATATGAAATATACTTCAAAACATACTTAATCCCCACATACCAAATGTGCTACAGAAGGACGGAATTTTAATAATATCAAATTTACTCTGTAAATTTACTTCTAATGTGAAAATCTACATAATTAAGTACAATGTGAGGTCGAACATTATTACACATCTCTTTTTCGTGATTTTTATGTAAAAGCCATAGCAAAATGAAGAAACATACACTGATAGTTCTTGGAACTTGTGTGATGCATACGTGTGTCACTTGTGTATAATGTGTAGACATATGCACTGTGGATCCTCAACCTGCATTGTGTGGATGATGACCCTTGGTTATATAGTTTATTAGGAATATTGTTTTCATCATCATATTTATTATATTCTAGCTATATTTTATTTATATAAAATCATCACATGGATGTCATAAGTTCAGGATATAAAACCATCTTGATTTCTCTTAGCTTTGACTCATGAGTTCAAAGTAATTCACCATTAAGTCTCATACATCATGTATGCACCCATTGTCTTAAACACACAGCACACTTTATCAGAAAATCTTAGCATCCACAAAGTAGATGATCTTTCCTGTAATTTGTTTATTTTTTTTAAATGATACTTTAAAACATTACTGTCACTCTAAAAATGCAACTTTATGTCTTTTGAGAAAACATCTGTGTACTAGTGATGATATTCACACTGCTGGCCCTGGATGGCAGTGGCTGGGAGCCAGCCCAGGGTCTGTCCTCACATGGCCTCTGAGCCACTCAGGATCCAAAAGGGCTGGCTCTGGTGAATTGTTTTCCCAGGTTGTCAGAACTGGGAGCTGCTGGCTATTAGGCAAGGAGACCTTAGTCAGTTCCAGTCCTGGGTGCTTTGGCCCGTCCTGTGAGAACAGAGCACCTGTCCCTGCTGGGAGCCTCAGGGCTCTGTCCTTGCATCTGGCCTCCCTGCTGCCCAGGAGGGCCAGGCTGACTCAGCTCTGCCCACTGCCCTGGCCTGGCACCATCCTGCTTGTATTTATTGGTAAATGCTCCAGTGATTGTTCATTAGGAGAACTAATTGCAGGGTTGAGTTTCTGGTGATATCTGCTTTCCAGAACAATTTGTGGAAACCTGATTCTGTTCTTTTTAAATAACAAGTTTGCTGGGTAATTTTGTGCATTAAGGGTGTGCGTGTGTGTGTGTGTGTGTGTGTGTGTGTACGCACGCATATTTTCTTTGGTTGTGATTGTTTCTGACTCAGAATTATAGAGGCCCTGGGAGTACATCTTGGGGGCCTGTGGCAGGTCTGTGGTTGTGGGTTACAGAGGATGCCTGTGCACATATGGTGTGGTGGGGGGCAGGGGTACTGGAAGCATTTTGTAGGAGAGGTTGATCTGTTTGTAGGTATCCTATCTCCCGTCAGCAGAAATCAACAAAGAGCTCAGCAACCCATTTGTCAGGAGTCCTTGAATAAATGAAAACCTCCCCTGGGCCTCACTTTTCTTGGCTGTGAGCTAGGTGTCCTATTACCTTCCCAGGTTTTCTCTCAGTTCAGAGTTGTGGTGTGAGAAACATTTGCAACCCAGAGGGACCCATGAACGGGAAGCTGAACTGAGAGCCAGGAGTGGCTTCAGGCAATCAAAGAGGGGGCCTCAGGTCTGCCCTTGGAAGACCTGGTTTGCCACCAGAAGTAATAGGGAACACCCACAAACTCCATGACCAGCTGTGGAGGCCAGGGGGTGAATTGATTGCTCTGTCTCTATTGGTTCCATTACTGAACACATTTCCTGATGGCCTGTGTTATGGTTTAGATGTGAGATATCCCCCAAAAGCTCATGTGTGAGAAAAAAAAGTTCAAGAAAGTGCAAGAAAGTTCAGAGGAGAAATGATGGGTTGTAAAAGTCTTAACCCAATCAGTGATTTAATCCCCTGATGGGGATTAACTGAGTGGTAACTGAAGTGGTAGAGTATGACTGGAGTAGGTGGGAATTGGGGTGTGGCTTTGGGTATATATTTGTACCTGGTGAGTGGAGTTCTCTCTCTCTGTTTTCTGATCACCATGTGAGCTGCTTCCCTCTGCCATACTCTTCTGTCATGATGTTCAGCCTCCCCTCAAGTCCCAAGGAATGGAACCAGCCTTCTATGGACTAAGATCTCTGAAACTATGAACCCTCAAATAAACTTTCCTCCTCTACAATTGTTCTGGTCAAATCATTTAGTCACAGCAGTGAAAAAGCTGTCTAAAACAGTCTCACTTTGCTGATGATCCTGAAGAAGCCCAACCTCCAGCAATATAGTGAGCTTGAGGCCCACCTTCCTTGATCTGCCTGGTCTGTGAGCACATGAGGGTGCTGAGACTGAGGAACACAAAACCCTTGGGCACAAATGTTTAGACTTTTCTCAGCTGGAACAAGGCCCACTTGTCTGAGTGAGTCTCAGGTAAAATAGTGCAGGGCCAAGATTTCTGTCTGGGAATAAACAAGCATTGAGTTTCCATGAAAGCCTAGTCTAGGCTGTCCATTCTCTGATTTTGCCCTTGGCATTTTCAATCCTTGCCTGCCCTTCTACACCCACATTCAGAGATGCCAAGACACTGCTGACCAGAGGTGGAGCTTCGTCAGGCAATACCTGTCTTATCTGTCTCTCCATTCATCTTTCAGTTCAATCTTTCCTGGGGTCTGGAGCTAGGAAAGTGGGATACTCTGATCAACACAAAATATGGGCATATGCCTTCATTGTATTTCCATCAGGTTGGGTGTGGGAACAACCAGTACCCTCATGTATAAAATGACCACTGTAAGAAGAAGAGACAGAGTCAGCCTAGGCAATCTCAGAAGGCTTCATGCAGGAAGGGACCATTATTTTCAGGTGTAGAGTATGACTAGCTGCTAATGAGGCAAAGAAAGAGAAAGGAGCAGGTCGAAGTCAAAAGGTTGGAGTAGAGCACTTAAGAGAGACCACTTAAGGCTGGGGGTTGGGGTAGGCTGCCCTGGACAGCACTATGCATCTAGGTTAGAAGCTGAATAATGGGAAACATTTATGGTCTTAGGTGTGCATTCAAAGAATAGAATTCACTGAGTGTTTTGACATGACTCCACTGCTACAGGTGGAAAATTGCATGGCCTTGTCCATGAGTCAAGCAGGCCTGTTCCCATCATCCTGGTGGGAGATGATGCTTGACTTAGACTTGTACTCAGGACTCATTTCTTCTCCCTCTCTTATGAACCCATCTCCACACCTTAGATCCTATGAGCAATTCTGCAAGACTCCTAGGATCTCACCTGACTTGTCTCTCTGGACTTGAACCCTTGAGTTAACCATGAATATACCATGTGTTTCCTTGGTGAGCTTCAAGTCCTTGAGGTAGGGGTCAGAATTTCCCAAGCCTATTTGCCCAAGCATACAGAGGGTGTGTAGCAGGAACAATAGATGTGTTAATGGATGGGTCAGTGGATGGATGGATAGACAGATTGGTGGATGGGTGGGTGATAGATGGCCGTGTGGTTGGATAGACAGGTGGGTGATAAATAGATATTCTTAGGAGAAGGCGTGGACACTGAATTTGAATTTAAGTCATTTATCTATCATTTCTTCTGTTTTCCCTTGAGCAAATAACTTCATCACTCTCATCATCAAGTTATTCATCTAAAATGTGGTTAAGCCTATCTACCACTGGTATGAGGAAAAATATGGCAAGTGTATTGTGAAGTACAAATGGCACAGGAGCATGAACTGATGTTGCTAATGTGCCCAACAGACCCCTTAAGTCCTGCCAGTCAGCAAAAGCCTCCCCTTTAGTCTTTCAGTCTCAATAAAAGGGAGGCCACTTTGATCTGATACCTGAAGCTCCCATTTGGTAAGCTGATTCCAGGGGACTTCTGTATTCATATGCCAGGGTGAGTTTTCAGTGTACACTGAGTGCTTTGTGTTATTAATAATCATCCGGCCACAAATGGGACGTTTGCTCCTGATATCACTGCCAGATCTCTGCCTGAATCATAACCTCGTGCCAGCCTACTCACTCCCTGTGGTTTCTGGTATAATAAACACCCTCCTTGCTTTAGTGAATAAGGTTTGGTTTTTATGATCAGAGTATAATGTGGTGCTGTGGTTTGGATTGCATGTGAAGAAATCCTTGATCCCCTGGTGATCCACCTGTATCTTCAGCCCTCTGACCTGCCATAGCCTGTGATCCCTTGGTTGAAGAGAAGCCCCATGTCCTAGATCAAGCAGCATCTGGCTGTCCAGGCATTGAGAAAAACAAGATATGAGCCAGAAAGATTTGAATTCCTGTCCTCCTTAGTGAGCCGGGGTGCTATGACAGAATGCCACAAGCTGGGTGGCTTAAATAGCAGACATTTACTCCTCACAGTTCTGGAGGCTGTAAGTCCAAGGTCAAGATGTTGATGGATTCAGTATCTGGTAAGGGCCTCTCTTTCTGCCTCATCTTTGCTGCTTCTACCCCTTCCATGCTGGCCTGCTCTCTATTCAAGGAACCACTCAACCATCCCCAATTTCCCAGCTCAGGGCCGTGATCTTGCTGACTTGTTATTTCTCTGCTCGAACAGCTCTTTCTCTAGATTGTTATATGGCTGCCTCCTCACCATGTGATCTCCATATTCTGTCCCCTTCTGGAAGGCCTCTATGGTCACTTGACCTCAGACAACCCCACCATTGGGCCTGCTGAATCTTGGCACATTTGTCCAAAAGTATGCTGAGTACGTTCCAAACTATTCTTCTTCTCATGCCACGTCTCAGGGATCTTTATATGGGTGGTCATCTTGAGAAGAGAGATCATATCTCTCTCCAGACATGGAAGTACCTGCCTTCTGTCCAGATTCCCTAATCGCAGAGCTCCTCAGCCATGACAGTAACACTCTAGAGGGCTTCCCACTGACTCATGCTGGTGAGTGAACGGTACGGTGAAGCAGTAGGTTCTGCTGGTGATGCAGAACAGTATGGCAAATGCCTTACCATTTCCATCCTCTCAGGAATCAGAGATCTGCTGGGTCCAGTAAGCCTTGCTATCTACATGTAGCACTTGCAAGTTTGCTCCTGGTCAACCTCATTGAGGTTTTGGTTCTTCCTTGATAGATTGATACAATGAGTAGGAAAAAATCAATTTTCAGGTCCAATTCCCTCTACTTCTGTCTTCTATACTGCTTAGTAGTCTTTAGGATACTCATTAGTGTCAGAGGCTGTCTTGTTTCTTTTATTTGATGTTTTTGTTGTGTTGTTATTGTTCTTTGTGGTATGTGCTGGGGATTGAACTCAGAGCCTTGTGTGTGCTGTTCACACACTCTACCACTCAGAGCTAGTCATACATTCTACTCCAGCAATTTCCTATGTTTGTTCCTCCAAGCCCCAGATTCATGAGCATGGGAATCTGCTCTGACCTGTCCAGGTCACAGGGCACCTGGACAGCAGGCACACAGTAGGCATCAGTTAGTCCTCAGGAAGCCCTTGTTGAATGAAAAAATCAACTGTGGACAGGACACAAAGGTACTCTAAGTACCACCTTTACCTCAGAGACCTCATCTGTAATATGGAGCTACCTCCGTCTCAGAATTGCTGAGATTGTATTTGTTATAGACTGAATTGTGTCCCTTCTAAAATGCATATGTTGACTTTCTCAGTCCCTAGTACCCTGGAATGTGACTGGCCACAGTGCCTTTAAAGAGGTGCATTCAGCCCTTCATATTCATGGATTCCATGTCTTCAGATTCAGTCAATCACAAATCAAAAATATTTTAAAAATTGCATCTGTGCTGAGTATATGAAGATTTTTCTCTTGTCATTATTCCCTATCCAAGACACTATAGCAACAAATTAAATAACATTTACATTGTATTAGGTATCACATGTCATCTGGAGATGATTTAAAGCAAATCTGTTTGCTTAGGTTCTCAGTAAATATGATACCATTGTATATAAGAGACTTGAGCATCCATGAATTTTGGTATCCACAGCAGGTCTTGAAATCAATCCCCCCTAGATACAAAGGGATGACAGTAATAATGTTAAAAGGAGGCCATATGGGTAGTCCCTAATCCTATATAACTGGTGTCCTAATAAGAAAATAGGCACACTAGGGATACACATACAAAAATGTGCCCATGTGAAGATTTAGAAAGATGTTGTCTGTCTGCAAACCCTGGATACAGTCCTCAGGAGAAACCAACACTGCTGACACCTTGATCTTGGACTTCAGCCTAGAGAACTGCAAGAGCTCAATAGCTGTTGTTTAGACCACCCAGTCTGGGGCATTTCTTTGTAGTAGCTCTAGCAGACTGATACAGAATTCCATAGCAAATGTCCTGGGATCAAAGCATGTATGGACTGACTGTTGCTTTGAACAGCAGCAACAGGAGCAAATCTTTGTTTTTGGAAGGGTACTGGTTTGGGATGTGTCAGAGAGAAGGCGGGTAACTTTCTCTGAAGTACAAGGCATATGGTTTGCAGGTGTGACCCAAGAAATGGGGATCTTTGTTGTGCAGGCTGCATGGTGGAGGGGCTGGGCACACAGTGAGGAAGAGCAAGGCAAGGCGCTGACCACTGGATATCGGGGCTTGTTCAGTATCTTAGTAATCATATTCAGTATGTGAGTATCTGTACATGTTCAGTACAGATGCAATTTTTAAAAATATTTTTGTTCTGTGATCTATTGAACCTGCAGATGTGGAAGGCAGGGATACAAAGGGCCAACTGTACCTCTTTAAAGGCCCTATGGCCAAATGGTCACACTGTACGATGCTAGAGATTGAGTATCTTGGTAGGTAAGACAAAGGCCACAGGGAGGGGAGCTGGAGAACTCAGTGTGATGTCAAGTGTCAGATACCTGAGCAAGAAAAACTTCCTTTGAGTCACACAAAAGGGAACCAGGGTTATTAGACTCAAGTTCTTGTGGGTGACTTCCAAGACTGGCTTTGAAGAAAAGCATCCTAGAAATGCCTTGAGCCTAAGAAAAATGGTGCCAGTACTGTCCAGTCTTCTGTGATGCAGAGGATAGGACCTAACCTAAGTGTACAGGAAGGGACCCTCTCCTTCCAACTGTGATAACACAGTCACAAGTCCCTGCCCACCCATGTGGCCCACCTGGCCTCAGGTTCTTACTTTAAGGAACTGGGTGTGATCTGAGCTATTCAAATCTGCTTGTCAGTCATGGAGCTCTTTCCTCTGATGATCTCGGATGCTGAAGAAATTTGGATGAAAACTTCAGTTAGTTGGAAAGTGGGAAGCAGGACCTTTTGCTTTCAGAATGTAGCCTAAATAGCCTTAATTATAAGTCCTTTGAGAATAGAAAATATTTGAAGAAATGTGAGCTATATCAATAAATTGAACATGGCTTTACAAATATATGAACTCATAGGTTAGGATTGTCTGAAATGGGCCATTTTTGAGAGGAAAAGGGGCAGTGCTGATAATTTACTATCCCAGGAGAACTGGCTGGATGGTCAGCCCATGTGTAAGGAATGTGGCATAGATTTAAATAATGAAATGTCAGCTAGAAATAAGTAGTTACAGTCAAATACAATAATAAGGCCATGTATTAGGTAAGTATGGATGGTAATGTTGCTTTTCTTAATGTGGTTTCATGCTCACTGGATGAGTTCCTGTGTGTAAATCACAGAGGACCCTCAAAAACACTCATAGTTCATAAACTCGTATGACCCTCCTCCATCTCCTTTTTGGAGTTTTACATTCCCCATGTAGAGAAAGATGCCTGAGTGAGGGTGTGGCCATGAGAAGGGCTGTTTCAGATTGGCTGGACCAAAATATGACCAAGGGTGAAAGACTGGGAGACTTAGGAGTACTGCAGGAAGTCCAGTCTGGGTCCTTTAATGGGGTGGTGGGGCTACCTTAGATGTCTTCAGTAATACTAATGAAAACTCAATGCCATAATTCATTGATGCCAAGATTCACCTTCTTCCACATTTTATCATCCCTCAAATTTTGCAGCAAGTCACACAATAGCCAAAGTCCAGGAAGTGGTCGCAACTGGTCAGTACAGCTGTGTGTGTGTAAACTTTTCATGGCGTCATTGCTTTATCTGTGTTGAGTTTGATTCGTGGATGTAAACATCTTCTGAAGGATCATACTTACATTTCATTCAAGAGGAAAGCATGAGTGTGCAGAAAGATACAGACACATCAATGTCAGTTAGACTTGATATTAATGAGGCAAGTATACATCAGTGAGAAGTGACCATAAATCCACATTTCTAGTCAAAATCAGCAGTTTTATGGAGCTCAAGGAAGGAAGGTCCCTACAAGAAAGCATATTCATATTCCCTTTTATAACAGACATTATAAAAAAGGATTACTCAGTCCACCTTAAGCAGAAAAACACCTCTTGCCCAGCTTGCAGGAGGGACAACTCAAGAAGCCTCCCCATCCCTGCCCCATACTCCTCAAATCAAAGTACATGGTACCAGGGAGGTACAGTCATCTGTGAGGTAGCTCGGAAACTTTTAGGAATCTTAACCAATTGATTTTGCTTTCATTTTTTTTTCTTTTCATGTTTGTGCAAGAGTAATATTTTAAAGAAATATCTATCTAGAGCTTGGCAATAGCTCAGTAATAGAGTACTTGCTGAGCATGTACAGGGCCCTGGGCCCAATGCCCATTCCCCAAAAAAAGAAAAGAAAAAAGAAATATTTCCCTAAATAAAATATGAATATAAATTAGAAATTGCAAGAAAGTGTTGGGTCAGAGTTGACTTTATTACTTACCTTTCTTTCTTAATGTTCAGCTACTTAATTACATGTCTAACAATTATGACCATTGTGAAGATTAATTTTATGTATCAACTTGCCTAGGCTATAATATCCAGGTATTTGGTCAAAAATATCTGAATGCGGATGTAAAGATATTTTCCCCATGTTATTGACATTTCAACCAGTGGATTTTGAGTGAAAATTATGAGGCTGGACCTCAGCAAATCAGTTGAAGGTTCTAAGAGAGAAAACTAAGGTCCCCAAAGGCAGAAGAAATCTGTCTGCACACTGTCTTCATGCTGAAGCTATATCATCAGCTTTTCTTTGGGAATTCAGTCTGCTGATATGCCTTGCAGAATTTGGACTTGCTAGTCCCCACAATTAGGTGAACCATTTCCTTAAAATAAATTCCTTGATACATAGACAAATTGCTGCTGCTGCTGCTGCTACTCCGGCTTCCACTGCTTCCTCTTCTTCCCCCTCCTCCTCCTCCTTTTTCTCCTCTCCCCTTTCTCCCCCTCCACCTTCTTCTTCTTTCTTCTCTAGAGCACCCTAAGTGTTATAGAGACTTAGTATCAATAAATTTGGTAGTGATCCCTGCTCTGATCTTGTAGCATCTGGTGCAAGCTCACCAAGCTCAATTGAGCCTTCTGTGAGTAAGGATGCCATTCCATCCTCACGCTCCTGTTTTGGGTTTTCAGGAGACAAGACAGTCTAGAGCATTGACCCAATGGTCAGGCTCAGAGAAGGAGGTTGGACACCATGTTTGAGGAAGGGACATGATGTGTTTGACTGCAGTCCTTGCTATTTGTGCCCTAGAGGGTTGGGCATGAGTGTGTTCCTTGCTTTGCAAAGAGGATCCTGAGGCCTAGAGAGATCCGACATACTTTACATCACCCAGCTGTACAGTGGCAGCCTACCCCTCTTGGTTGCTGGGTTCTTGGCCCCTTTGGTAAACAGAGAGCAGAGCTGGCATTCAGGAACCTCCAGGAGAGGGGAAGTGGCCAGAGTGTGCAGCTGTACTCAGCCTCACAGTCCCAGGGCCTGCTCTCCACAAGGAGGTGTTTGGTTGGTGAGGAGCCTTCCCAGTGACACTGGCCACTGTTCTCACCTCCAGAGATACTAAAGAGATCAGCCAGACTATATTACCATCTACCCAGCTCTGATTTTCACATCCTGCCCTCCGAATTATTCCTCAACCCCAGCCTTCGGGGAGGGTGGCAAATCCAACACCTCAGGTCAGCTTTCTGATATCTACAGTGACTGGGACCAATGAGGATGTGTGACCTTGGTGTTCTGGGACTGTCTCTGAGCAAACTAAAAGATCCAGGCACTCCTGACTCCAAGAGGAGGGTGTAGTGAAATGAAAACCTCAGTCACCTTGTGATTACCCAGTGACTGGGAGAAGCCAACCAACCAGAAAGCTCCCTTTTTCTGAAGCATTTACTCCAGGAACCAGAGGGGACCCAAGACCCTGGTGGGAAAAGCATTCCCCAGACACTGGGCTGGGAAGGGGAGGTTACTGAGATGGCTCCCTGATTCCTATCACTAAAATGCAAGTCTCACAAAGACAGGATTTTGTTGTTGTCGTCATTCATCGCTCAATCTTCAATCTCTAGAACAATGCCAGCCAGCAAGTAGTAGGCATCTAATATACATTTTTTGAATGAATGACTCAATTACTCATTTACCAGCTTAACTCCAAATGATAGTTGGTACTTAAGAAAAACAAGAAACAACCACTTTATATTTGAATATGTCATTGGAATTGTCACATTATTTTCTGATTGGTACAATAGTTGTTTAAAAAAAATCTCTTTAAAGAAATGGCTGTCAGTACAGAAAGAACTTACTTTACCAGATAGGGTGTACCACAAATCTAAAGTGATTAAAAGTTGTGATCTAGAAGTTAGTACAGACAAATAGTCCTTCAACTTGGAATAGGGAGATCTAAGACAGACTTTTATATGACAGCTTACTATACATTAAAGTGGAACCACAAATCATTAGGGAAAGTGGATGTAGGGGAAGTTTTTATAGGGAAAATTTCTAAATAAAGAAGAACAAAAACCAAACTGGACCCAGACTATATACCACACATAAAAATTAAAAATAGAGGCTTACATAGAGTTAATTGAAAAAGGGTTAAGTATAGGAAGGACATCTTAAGTAAAACCTCAAAAACACAAATTATAAGGCAAAATTATGAATTTGATTACATCGAAAGTAAGGCTTTCTGATGAAGGAGGGCTAGCTGTCTTGGAGAGTTTCTGCACTAAGGTGATAGATGGGAAGAAAATATCTTTGGCATCAAGCAACAATATATGGAACTCTTCCACATCAATAAGAATCATGAAGAGCCCAAATGGAAAAATATATGATCAGGCATGTTACAAAACAGGAAAATTTCAAGGCTGAAAAGCAAAAGAAAGATTGCTTGTACCATTTTTAATCAAAGAAGTATGCATTAGAAAATAATTAAACAGCCTTTTATAAGTGGCAGGGACATGAGGCATTCCCTTCCTCTAAGCATTATTACTGGGAGCTCCAGCCACAAGAGCAGGAGGAATGAAGAAAATTATACCTCCCTGCCCCTTCGAGAACTGTGGTTTATGAATAGCAGAGAACAAGAAGGAAACATACCTATGTTCAGTTCTTAAAGTCTGTGACATATTGTTCCTTGATGTCATAGATGTTTTCCTCCAATTTGTAATCTTGACTGTTGATGCTCTCCAACATAGCATTCGTTCATCAGAAATTCTTAGTTTCGAAGGGATCAAATGCACTACTTCTGCCTTATAATGTGTATTCTCAAAGTAGTAGGAAGAAGGTAGAATGGACCATAGAGAGAGTAGAAGCCTCTGGGAAACCAGGCTGTGCCAGGAAGTGCCCCTCTGGCCTTCCATGCAGGCTAAAGGGAAAGGAGCTCCCCACGGTGTGCAGCTCTCTGCACCCCTCCCCCTCCATCTCCAAGGGCCAGCTGCTCCCATGCCTCCTTCTCACTAAGTTGGGTAATTCAGGCCAGCGAGAGCTGTCACCAAACCAGAATCAGCTGAGAAGGTAAGAGCTGAAGAGCCCAAAAACCCTGATGCTGAGGCAGTAGGGTTGCAAGGACAGGTTCTGACCCTGTCATCAGAAAGGGCATTCCTAACACTTCCAGGGAGATGTGAGGAAGCCTGGGAAGCACAGTGCCCTGAGTGCTCTCAATGGCAGTGGGAGGTGGGCGAGTCAGTTTTGTGGTCATTTTCAGTATCCATGTGATTCTGCCATGCAGTACTGCCTGAGGATGGTGGTAAGGAAGCTGACAATCTGCATGACTATGTGAAAGGAGTACTTACCATTCCCAGGGGTGCTAGGACAACCTGTCAGTAGCTTGTATCCCCTCTTTCCCGAGCCTGGGGGTTAAACAGAATTGCTCCCTGAAAGTTCCCTGTTACCACCTCACCATGCCCAGTTACTGGAGTTCCAGTGACTGTTTACTGAGCTCTCCTGGGGTCAGTCATCATTCTAGGCACTGAGTCTATAGAAGTGGACGTAGAGGACTGTCCCAAGAAGCTTGTGGGGAAAAACAGGATAAATATATCAAGAGCAAAGAACATTATCTGGTAATTATCACCTCTGTGCGGAGAACTAAAACAGGTTGGTGTGATGGAGGCTGAGGATGCTTTAGCTTGAGGAGATAGTAAAGGTCTCAGAGGAAAAAATATTTGAGTAAGAATTGAATGAGGATAGGGAGCCAGAGAGAGAGGAACTGCAGATGTGAAAAGCTCTAGGTTAGGAACGTGTATGGCTTAGTCTAAGAGCAACAGCAAAAACAGAAACAGCCTGAGCCAGGGGGAGTGTGAGGGCCATCAATATTTGTGAGGGGTGGGGGTGATTCAAGATAAAATGGAGAGGAAGGCAGGGCCCCTGAAGGTGGAGATCTTGTGAACCTGGCCATGGAGTTTGGTTTGATCTCAAGTGTGATGGAAAGTTAATTGTGAGGTTTTAAACTGGAGGTGGTGGAATTGTTTCTGCTTTAAAAAAAATAAAAAAAAAAAAAAAACTTGCCTACTGTATAAGGGTCAGATTGTAATCAGACAGAGTAGACATGCAGATATCAGTGTACATTTTCAGTCACCCAGTTAAAAGATGTCGTCTGGTGGGTGAAGTGTTGGCAGGGAGATGATGAGAGGTGGAGAGAGCGGGTACATATGCTGGATTTTCCCATGGATTACATATGAAAGCTGAGGAAGGGGAAGAGAGGAAGCCTTAGAAGCTTGAAAAGCTGGATGGACGCTTGTGCCATTTATTAAGCTGAGAAGAAAGGAAGAGCAGCTAGTTCGAGGGGGTGTGGGATAGGAAGTCAAGAGTTCTGGTTGGGCAACATTTGGTTTGAAATGAGTAGGAATGTCAGGCAGGAAGTTGGATGTTGAAATCCAGAGTTCTGGTGAGATGTCAGAGTGGGGGAAAGGACTGTGGTCTTTCTCTGCATCATCCAGCTGCTGTTTATAGTTCATTAAGGAGAGTGTAAATAGAGATTAGAGCAGCCCAGACTGAGCCCTGCATCCCCTGACATTTGTCAATAGGGTTTGGGAGCACCTAGTGAGAAAGGAAGAGGATCAGGAGAGAATCGGGTGTCAGGGAAGCCCAGCACTCCTTTAAGGAGTGCTTCCAGAGGAGGAGAGGCCAGCTAGATGGACTACTCTTGGAGGCTAAGTGATATATACTTTATGGCTGATTACAAAAACCCACGTCAGACCAGTCAACACAAAGCTGAATTAGAGAGGCATTTGGATACCTGCATTGGCCTGGGACATTTGGCAGCTTACTCATTTGTCACATCTCTGTATTGCAGATATCTGTTCCCCGACTGTTTCCTATCCTTCCAACTAGAAGCAGAAATGTGGTCATTTCTTTGACCTTCCTACTCAAAAAGAGGGACATAGCAAGAAACCCAAAACACAAAGTAGAATGTTAGAACAAAAGATGTGAAAAATTTAAGAGAAATCATCAAACCACTTCTTATGTGTAACACAATTCAATTTCCCAGGGATCAAGTGACTCACTTAAGATAACAGGTGGTTTAAAGGTCAGGACTAGAACTCAACACCTCTACCTCTCATTCTGTTATTTTTACCGTGAACACCCCAGGAAAAGGTCAACTTGGTAGGTGTCTCAGTTGTCAAATTCTCGTCCTACCACCATAGCGGGGATGACCCCTCCTTCAGACTCTGGGGCCTGTTGTGAGGCAGCACCTGTAGCCACCAAAGCCACTGTTACTCAACTGAGTTCTGGTGGGTTCGCAGGGTCTGCAGGTCCCAGGAATTAGTTACAATTCTGAGTTGCTGCTGAGTTGGTGCAAGGCATCTCACCTGCAGGTACCAGATCTAAGGCCATAGGCCAGTTTCAAACCCAGAAACTCCCCATCCCAAGTCAAACTGTGCCCTCCCTAGCACCCTCAGGCTTTATGGAGATACTTTTGCTTTATTTTTCAGTAATGTTATCTTGTTTAATTTTTTCCTCCCTCCTCTTCTCCTTCTCTCTCTCTCTCTCTTTGTTCCTTCCTCCATCTCTTCATTCTATCATTTCCTGTTTTATTTCTTCCTTTTTAATTTAACCTCTCATTCTTTGAGTGAAGAAACCTGAGCCCCAGCTCATGTTCTCTTCTTTGAGGGCCTCAGTGTTTTTATCTGTAAAATGAAGACTTTGGGATACACCTGTGTTTCTCAAAGTGTGGTCAGCATCAGCATTACCTGGATCTTGCCAGAAGTGCATATTCTTGGGCCTCACCAGAGTCCGACTGAATCAGAATCTCTGGAGGTGAACCTGACCCCCTTGTTTTCCTTGTACCTCCAGGGATTCTATTGCCCACCATATGTGAAAGCCATGTGCCAGGGGTCTCTGGTCACTGTTGTTCCTTCATGTTCCTATCAATGCCAACTTCACAGGGCAGCAGTGGCTACATCTGCACATGGTAGAATCTTGAAGTCTGGGGGTAGATTAGCTTTGTGAAGTCTAAATTGTATCTTCGCCCTTTATCCCAGCTATTGAGAATCCTGGGACTTAATGGGCACTGATCATGAAGGCTCTGACATCTGGCACGCTGTAACTCTGACTGCATAAATGGTGACAAAGGAGGCTGGTCAATAGGGCCAGGTTGGTAGGTTCAAATGTAACCTTGTTTCCTACAGATCTACTTTTGCCTTCCTTTGAAACAAGATTGCTCATCTCTAGTTGCTGATATAGTTGTGATTGGGATGAGAATAATCAGGATCAGCATTTTCTGCCCCTTTTCCCCATTGGATGTCCCTAGCACCTCCTGCCTGTGATGCTCTGTGCTAGAAAATCATTGTGCCAGTCAGGGTGAGAGGTGGATGAATCTCAGAAGTGGAAGAAAATAAGAGGCTCAGATAATTTGTACATTAGTCCCCCTTTATTTTCAGCATTGCTTTCCACAGTGCTAGTTACTTGTGGTCAACCATGGTCTGAAAATATTAAATGGGGAGTTCCATGTTTTGAGAGAGATTACACTCATGTAACTTTTATTTTAGTACTATTATAATTGTTCCATTATTATTATTTTTAATCCCTTGCTGTCCCTCATTTATAAATTAAACTTTCTTTTAGGTATGTATGTAGAAGATAAATCATAATATACATAGAGTTCAGAACTCTTGGCAGTTTCAGGCATCTACTGGGGGTCTTAAGAGAGAGGACTGGAGTCAAAGGAGTGTTGCCTCCGGGGGCAGCTGGTTCAGATTGGAACTTTGGAGAGCTAGATAGCACGGAGGAGGCCACACAGACTCAGCATGTCATGTGACATAGCTCTCCATTCTCAGAAGACCCTCAGTGAAAGTGTTAACTGCAGTTTTTCTTGCAGAGACAGGCCTGTTTCTTTTGAATGCACCACCCTGCTGAGGTCAGGATTCAAGTATGAGCAAAGTTCAGCTCAGACCAGTTAAGGGATGTTGGGCCTTGATGACACTAGACTAAATGGACAGAATCTGATTTTTAGGAAGCATAATCATGTAGGAAGACAAAGGTTTTGCCCTTCTCATTTTAGGCCATTTTATGTCTAAGTGATCTGGCTTCATTCTTTTATTTGTAAAATTAACATGTAGTATTCAAAATATATATGACATTAATGTTTTGGTGGGGAGTACTCTCAAATATCTAAAGAATGATTGTCTGTCTTGGGGAACAACACAGCAGAGGAAGAAACAGATATTGCCACGATTCAGCATGAGGGTGAATATGTCTCTGATCTGGCAGTTTCTCCTGGTTTCTCCTCTACCTGAGGAAGGCCTGGGCTTGGAGCAGATATTCTTAGTTGTTGCTTCAGTGAATGCTGTGCATCTGTCACTTAGTATAATAGAGTGCATCCCTCAAAAGCATCACGTTTGAACTTTATTTCCAACTTCTTCAAGATGTTATATTGCCAGAGATCTAATTGGGTGTAAGATTGTGGTAATTGCCTTATGACGGTAACCAGATAGACTGAAGAAAGAGTGAAATTTGGAGTCTGGCGGTTCCGACGTTTACCAGTTCAACAGCCTTGTTAAAGTAAATTATTGTGTATCTTTAAGCCTCAGACCATGCATGTGGAAAAAGAACATTAAAAAGAAACTTACCATGAAGGTTGAAGCAATTGAGATAATATGAGTAAGCTCTTCATAAACTACAAAGAGCTCTTCAAACAGCAGTGTTTGCTAAACACCATGGATAACTTTAGGGTGACTTCAATACTGCGCTTCTAGGCTGCCCTTTCCCTCCTCCAGTCACTTTATTGCAGTGTTTGTAAAAACATCTCTATGGTCTACTTCCTCTCTTGCCTCTATCGTTGTTGGTGAGTCAAGTTGAGGTCAACATAGTCTCCAGATGTGACTGAGGATGAATGACTCCAGGATGGACACCTGAAGGGGGATACATTCTTTGATGGAAATGTGAAAATAGTTCCTCAAAAGAGTTCTGTCCTTGAGTGGCTTAATCTATAACATAGAACCTAGGCTTTTGCCTTTGCCAATCAAAGACATTTGGGTAGAAAATAAAAAAAGAAATGGGAATCAAGAGAGGACTATGTGAGCAACTCACAGCATTGTAGACCTTGATTCCTGCCCAGTTGCAAAGCCTAGATCTATCCTCATCCTTGGAGCATCTGTCCTGCATTTTCTGAAGCTAATTCATGTGGGTGCCTATGGTTTGTAGCCCAAAGAGTCCTTTGGCATGATCATACCCCAGACACATTAGTGCAAAGTCTTATGCTTATTTTTCAGTGTCTTAAAAGTCTGCTTTAATAATTCTTACAAGGAAGGAAAAAAAGTATAAATATCAGAAAGAGAGAAACAAAATTATTAGTCTTTGCAATCAATATGATAATTTACCTGGAAAATTCAAGATAATCTATTCATTCATCCAATTATTTGAAAATTAATTCTATTCTTGAGTGTTATTCTGCATCTGGCATTATGAAATGACTTAGAATTATGAGAGTATTCTGTAAAGTGGCCAATTACAAGATCATTATATAACAGTAGTCTTTTCATTTTAAATAAAGCACATTTCAAATTCTTTATGTTGGTCTGGGCCAACAGGATTTGGGCCATGTCATAGTCCATTTTGCTCTCCTATAACCTAAGACTATAATTTATAATGAACAAAAATTCCTTGGCTCACAATTCTGGAGGCTGGGAGGTCCACTATCAAGGTTTAGCATTCAGTGACAGACTTCTTGCTGTGTCATATTGCCACGAAGGGAAAGAGAGGGTGAGAAAGATTATTAAAGGGGTCAAATCCCCTCTTTTATAACAAACCTACTCCCATGATAGCAGCATTACTCCATGACTCCATGCTCTTGACCTAATTACTTCTCATTAGGCCCTGCCTCCAACACTGTTGCATGGGGGTTAAGTTTCTAACATATGTTTTTGGGGGACACATTCAAACCATAGCAGGTTACTACTGGAGGATTTCCCACATGAGATATACTCCTAGGGTCCTATGAAAGTACAAACTCCCTGATTTCTACTAAGTATGGAACTGTATGCAACATGTTCCCCACATTCTCATTGGAGGGAGTTTCCACCACTATGACTTTCTCTGTGTATGATATTTTCTGCCATTTCTATAAGCCTCTTTAAATGATTTTATTCCAAATTATTCTTACTATTACGAATTCTGTGGTGTACTTCAAGACTTGTGTTTAATCTAAAACTTCCCACATTTGTCACAAAGTGTGTGTCAGCAGTGTAAGTACTTTCATGTTGATAAAGTTGTTGATATTCACTGAAGCCTTTCCCACAATAACAACATACACTGGATATCTCTGAACTACGAGTTATCTCAGATATTCCAAGGCTGCCACATTCCTCAGTCACTGGATTTCTCTCCATTTCCTATTCCTAGGAAATGAATTTTTTTAAAAAGTGGATACTTTCTCATAGCTATTTAGCTCCCAACTTTGAATTTGGAGAATTTGTCATTTCTATTAAAGACTCAGATACTTTCTTGTCTTTTCTTTTAAAGTCTCAATTTCTTGCTTCTCAACCATCAAAATTCCTTTCCTTGCTCCAATAAAGTTATGACTTCTGACTTAAAACACCTGTGTCCAGCATTGAGATTAAGTAGTTGTTCCTCATCATCACAGACTCATACAACTTCCAGACACCTCAATGGCCTCAACTCTGCATAGCTCTGATCTCTAATCCATGGTTTTAAACTTCAGAGATAGGGCCAGTTCCCCTGGGTTTCTGAACTGGAGAACCTGAAACATATCCAGAGCTAAACATTCACTTTTAAATGTTAAAAAAATATCTCTTCCTTGGGGTCCTTTTATTTTTCAAGAACAAGAGGGCTCATACACATAGTAAGATGGAATGAAGAGTGGGACTAGAGTCTGTCTCTGATATGACTACAGGGTCCCTGGTCAGAGCCCTGGAGATACTGTGATTCTGAGACAGATTTCTGCCCACTTGGAGCTCTAAAGGGAGACTTATCTAGACCTACCCATCCCATATCAAATTGTGCCTTCTTGTTGGAAACCTCCATCCTAGAACTCACTGCCTGGCTTCCTGCTTAGGGCCAAGTCTCTGCAACCACTCCATGTGACTATGAGGTGTAATGGCAGAGGAGCACCATACTCTTGAAGTCAGCACATAAGCTCTACCTACAGCTCCCCCTGTACCCACATCCTTCCCAGTCACTCAGTTTTCTCTCTCTCTCTCTCTCTCTCACACACACACACACACACACACACACCACTCAACCTGGCTTACAAAAGGAGATTCCAGTAAAAAGATATCATATGAATGCCTCAAAGTGCCCAGGAAGATTTGGCAACATCCACTATGGATGGAGAACTTGCTCTGCTAGATAATAACATATATTATAAACAGTAAGCTGATATTAACTTAGTGCTTGTTGTATATCTGGTCCTATTTTGTGTTCTTAACATGTATCACTTAGTCCTATTACTAACCTTATTAGGGGAATGAAACCCTCCCCATTTTTTAGATAAGGAAACTGAGGCATAATGTGAGTATTTCTTTTGTCCAAAGTCATGTGGCAAATACATGGTTTAAATAGAGCAGGCTTACACTGTTTTTCAAATAGGCCCAAGGAACAAGCTTCCTGCCTTGACTAAAGTACAACAGGAATATTAGTCTGGAGTAGATGCCGCAGATTGGGGGCAGGGTCATGCGGGACACCAACCTCATGGGGGCATTGCCACTGGTGTCTTCTAAGGTAGCCAGGATGACCCACATTGCCCTTCCACTACTGTATGGAAAAGGTCCTGGAAGAAGGTATGTGGGATGTTCCAGGGGAGGGTCTAGAAATGGCACACACTTTTTTTCTATTCCTCTTCCATTTAAAGAAAAGAAATTAAAGCTACTACAAACTTGGGGTGAGGGAAATCATTTCAAAACAGAAGGGCATGGGAGAAATTTCAAATGAAAATATCTACAGATTAGAATCTACAAAAAAATGTAAGGTGCCCTAGAATCTTACTAAAAATTTGAAAAGAATCAGCCAAGAAAAGGTAAACGTACGTACTTACAAGGCTTTCCTGTTTCTTACACACATGACGTCTCTGTGCCCTTGCCTAAGAGATGAGCACGGGTGAGTGGAGTCCACCTTGTCCAAGCTGAGACTGCCTAATTCCTACACACCCATGCTGCTTCCACCTGCCTCTACTACCTTCTTCAAGGAAACGCAGAAGAATCATCTGTACTTGCCACTGCCATTTCTTGCCTTCCATGAAGACCCCCTCCCCTTTAAAACCCTGATTCTTGAGACCAAGTCAGAAAGATTTCAGACATGTTGTTCAGAGTTAACAGGCATAAGTTTACTGAAGGGATAAGAAAAGGGAAAGGGGACACTCATAAGGGAGAAATGTGTCCTCTCAGAGAGGAGAGGGACAGTGTGCCTCTCCTACACTCTATAGTTTTATTGGAGATCCAATAGAAGTTTCCAGAGAATCCCACCCAGGTCCACTCTTCACTTTTGACTGACAGCAGGATGACATCAGACTTCCAATTCCCCACTGCCATGACAACTCTAGGTTACTTTGGCCCATGCTGACCTCTAATTGGATCCTTAACCATAAATTCTTACAGATTTCATGGTTAGAAGGAATTATCCTTACCTCCATGAGTTCTGGGATCTGGTCTGTGAAAAGGGTCACAGAGGTCTCCCCTCCAAAGTAACTTGGGTTCCTCTGATCCATATTATTTCAGGCATGCATTTCTCCTGCAGATAACAGGTCGTTTGCTGAGGATATATCCTGTCCACTTAGGCCAGGCAGGACTGTAGGTAAATTGCTTCTTGGAAAAGAAAGCATGTGGGGTCAGCACAGTCAGCCCATTCTATAGAATTATGGAATTATTCCCTTAACCTCGTGTTCCCACTTGGATCTTTCTGTCCCCTATCAATATCTGTGTCTGCATCCAATTGACATTGGTTGGGGTACATTGTACCCAGTTGAAGAATGAGATACATCTGACCCCACACAGGTATGTAGTTGGAAAAGGACTTTATAAAGTATTCCAATTGCCTTTCCAAATAATTATGGATACTCTTTGATATTAAGCCTTAATTTTACAAGGGGTGTTTTTAAAAAATTTAATTGCCTATGGAATTTGAAATATCAATGTGTTTTTCCTGATTTCTTACATTAAAGTCCAAGGACCTTCTGTGTGCTTGGCTGTATATGATGGGTAAGATGGTATGCTGGTCATTAGGAAACATCAGTTCACTGAGTTATGTATTGTCACATTTTACTTTACACTGTCAGAAAAATCATATATTTAATATCACAAATTTTGTCAGAAAAGTTGTTAGTACTCACAGTAGTGGCTGCAAGAATTTTCGTTGGAAAGTTCAAATAAAATACTGTCAGAGTTCTTTTGCAGTAATATGCTTACTCTATTTATTTTCAAGAGAATGCATGCCAAATACCTACTTCAAATAACCTTAGTTTGTCAGTCAGTTAATTATTCTTTCAGGTGAAAATGGGGTTTCATGGAAATGCAACTAATTTAGGATGCCAGGCAGACAAGTCACAGGAATGCCCTGTCTCAAGACCTCCATCACTCTGGCAGACAGCTGAAATACAGTGCAGATTGAGTATATCCCTTATCAAATTTGCTTAGGACCAGAAATGTATCAGATTTTGAATTTGTTTTTCTGGATTTTAGAATATATACACATGCATAATAAGATATCTTAGGGATGGGACCTAAGTCTAAACATGAAATTCTTTTATGTTTCATATACATCTTATACACACATCCTGGAAGTAATTTTATACACTAGTGTGCCTGAATTTTGACTGCTATCTTTAACGTAAAGTCAGGTGTGGAATTTTCCCCTGGTGGCATTCTGTGGATGCTTAAGAAGTTTGAATTTTTGGATTAGAGATGCTCAACCTGTACTTAGAAAATCAAGAATGCTTGCACCCAAGGTTTGCAATTAATGTATCCCACACTTTTAACTGCTTCATCAAGGACATTCTTAAGTTAAACTGTTTCTGTTTTTGGTTTGAGCTTTTGTAACTATTGAGTGCGTATTGGGAAGAATATGAAGACCACAGGTAGAGTTTGACACTACGGCCTTGATTTCTGTGAAGGCACTGACACTTATAATTGCCATTGCTTTCATATCATTAGTGCAACACAGTGAAAAGGCAAAAAACAAACGGTATTTTAGAATAGTTGTGACCTTATGGAACCTCTTGCATGGCGTTAAAATTCAATTCCCTAGGTGGTGGAGACGTTATCCCCTTACACTCCTCTGGCAGCAAGAATTAGTGTTAAACTTGTGATTTGTTCTTCTCCGGTTCTGGCAGTTGGGGAATTCTGCCCTTGTATTCCTCATCTATAAACATTATTCTCCCTTGTTTTCCAGAGTGTCATGGCTTTTAGGTTTCTGCCCAGCTCAATCACCACCCCTTTCCCATCTCTCTTCTTGGTTTTTAGTATTTCCACCTAATCTTTAAATGTTGGGGTTTTTGAAAGCTCAACCCTGAAAACTATTCCTTTTAACATCAGCTCTTATAGGGTGGGTGGTCTCAGGTCCCATGACTTTAAATCCCAGTTCTGTGCAGGTCCCAGAGTTATCTCTCCAGCTGAGAACTTTCTTCTGGGTTCCAGGCTATTATACCAAATCCTGGTATGATATATCCACATGTCCCAAAGGAAGCTGATTCTGTCAGCTGTGCCTCTCTTCCTGTCTCCCCTTCCTGGAAATAGCTTCTTTAATAAAGAGATGTTCAGAGATTATGGAGTCATGTTTAACACCTTACTCTCTATTCACAGCCTATGGGTCATGAAGTCATGAGAAGTTATTTCCAAAATTTCCTTCTTTCCATCATTACCACCAGTCTTCCACTCCCTCCCCCAGGCCATCAAGCCTCTGGCCAGGACTGTTGCTATCACCTTCCACCTGGCCTGCACTGGAAGCCATCCTGGCTCACTTCCCACATCATCTGTCAGTACGCCTTGGTGGTCACCACCCTCTGGGCTTCCCACTGCTCTTCCTGTAAATTCTAGCATCTACATATGACCACAGGGCCTTGCCTAGTTTGACTTGTCCCTGACTTTTGAACTTACTTTGTGCCTCAGGTCCAAGCACATTGACCTCTAGTGTATTCTGGGAACACATCCAGTCTTTTGCCAGCTCTGGACCTTGCAGGATTGGTTATGCTCATTGCTGATGTTCTTTAGATCTCCGTTCAGCAATAGCCATCCACTTCTCTGATGTGCTCCTACATGTACTGCAGACCACTGTATCATATCACCCTGGACATTTCCTCTAGCACTACTGATGCTTGTGGTTATCACCAGCCCTTCCAGACCCTCTGCAGTGTAAACTCTGAGCCAGAAACACCTGCTTGTGCACAGCAGCTGTACTAGTGGCTGGCATGGCACTGCATGGAGTGGGCTTAGACCCAGTGTGTCAAGCCTTAGGGCATCCCTAAAGTGCACCCCCGTCCTGCAAGAAAGACTCATATCCTGAAGTGGCCAAGGACTGGGGACACATAAAAATAAATGTGACCAAAGATGTTCAAAATTATATATAACTTCACTAGTAATTAGTTTTGGGGAAACCAGCCTCTTGGCAGTATGTATTAGGATCTCAAAACTAATACTCAATGTTCTACAATTCCACTTTGAAGAATCATTCCTCCTGAATGTAGAATAGAGATTGCTAGAGGTTGGAAGGGTACATGTTGGAGGGGGGCCTGGATAAAGGGAGCCAGGATTTCGATTTGATCAGTGAATGCTCCATGTATGTACTGAGATATCACACCAAACCTCATTAATAGGCATATTTAATGCATGTTGATCAAAAAGGAAAGAAAATAATCTTTCTGTGAGGATGTTTATCCATTATTACTTAAAATCAGTCACAAATACTTGGAAACTGTAAAAATGCCCCTCAATAGAATTTTGGGTGTGACTGTCAGAAATGTGTGATGCTAGCTGAGCCAGGACCTGGAGTATCTGTCACCTTTAAACACGCATACGTTAGTAAGTTAAGTTTTACTGTGTTTGCATGAGGGAGACTGCAAAATTTAGGAGTTAATCTATTCATGAAACTCCCCGGATTCAGACAGAGTACTGTGCGAATGGCTTATCTTTGTTCCATGATATCCAGAGGTCCAGCTGGGAAGACTTGAAGACTCGGAACTAGAATCCTCCAAAGTTCATTCTGGGACCTAAGTTTTAGGTGACTCAGGCTGAGACTGTCAACTGCAGTGCCTCCACGAGGCCACTTGCTGTGGTTTGGCTTCCTCATAGCATGGCAGCCTCAGGGTTGTTGTTACATGTTTTTACTTGAGTCTCAGGACTCCAAGACCAAGGGTCTAGCAAACAAGGCTATTATAACCTTATTATAAACAAGTCTATTATAACGTATCCTTTGAAGTCACATTGTATCCTATCTGCTGTCTATTATTGATCCTAGCAGGATCCACCCAGATCCTGAGTCCACTCAGAGTTAGGGTTATAGACCCCTCTTCTCAATGGGATGGGTAGCAAGGTCACATTGTAGAAGTGCAAACTGTGTAAGACTGCTATAGGCATCTTTAAGAAAATATGGTTTTTCCACACAAGGGATATTAAGTAATTTTAACCCACCAGACAAGAAACTGGATGTATAACCCTATGATTTCAGTGCCTTTTGTGTTGCTATAACTCACGTGAGACTGGGTGCTTTATAAGGAGAAGAAATTTATTTATCTTATAGTTCTAGAGGTCCAAGAACATGGTGCTGGCATCTGTTTGGCTTCTGGTGAGGACCTCATGGTGGATGACATCACCAAGGGTGAAGAGCACATTGGAGAGTAACAATTGGACACATGCAAATGAAACAGAACACCAGGGGTAACCTTGCTTTTTAGCAATTGTGCTCACAGTAATTAATCCAGTCCCATGAGATCCAATTCACTCCTTAAGACCTAATCCAGTCTCAAGAGACCTAACCTAGTCTCTCAAGAAAGACATTAATCCATTTATGAGGTAGAAATCCCCATGACCTCTTGATCTCTTAGAAGTCCCACCATCTCTCAACACCATTACATTGCAAACCAAATTTTAATATGTGTTTTGGTGAAGACAAACCACAGTGCTTACTTTTTAAATTTACTCTGAAAATTATTTTCAGGCATTTCACTAGCATATCTAGAATATTTGTGCCTATGGTCAATACATTCTTTCTCTGTGGAAAGTTTGCTGATGGTGATGAATTTTTGGATCATGGGTATGCAAGGAATTTAATGGCAGTACAGCAGCCAGCACATCAAATCTAGTGCCAGTTCATTTATTCTGTAGAGATGGACTGGAAGAATAAGCTAGAGGGAATACTCACAGAGGCTCCCTTGCATTGTCCCCAGTATGGAAGGCACTTTGAGGAGCTCTTTCTTGATGTTTGACTTTCATAAAAAAGACCCCATTTAATAACTTTTAACTTACATTTTCTCCCCACAGGGTGCACTTCAGAGAATGACTTTCTCTGGGGAGTCCCTTTGCAGGAGGGTGCCTTCTAGGATCACTGAGAGCTCAGGCTCTGGAATCTAAAGACCTGGTTCAGGTTGTCACCCTCGCACAGCTGCTGAGGGCTCCTGCCAGCACCTCCAGAGTGTCAGTTAGAAATTGCCTTTAAGTGATACTCGATTTAGTTTTCTTTTACCTGTACACACACACACACACACACAAACTAGTTTGAATGTTTAGTGTTCATCATGTGTGTAAGCATTCTGTTATTGTGACAAAATACCTGAGATTAAAAAAAAAACTTAAAAGGTGAAACTTTGTTCTTGCTCACGGTCAGAGGTTTCAGTCCATGGTTGGTTGACTGAATGGTTTGGGGGTCTGTGGTGAGGCAGAACATCATGGTAGGAAACACATGGTGGAGCAAAGCTACTCATTTCATGGCAGCCAGGAAGCAAAGAAAGAAAGGGGAAGGAGCAGGGGTCCCACTATTCCTTTTCAAAGACACACCCCCAGGGACATCACTTCCTTCCACTAGGCTCCATTTCCTGTGGATTCTTCAACCTCTCAATAGCATCATGGCCTATTACAGAGCCTTTAACAGAGAAGCCTTTGGAGGACATTTAAAATCTAAATCGTAGGACTGTGTATGCTTCTAGAAGTGAAGAAAGCAGCAAATATCTTGTGGGGCAGACAAAATCAATGCATGGCTGCTTTATATTTAAGTGGTTTTATAAACACAGGGGTGAGTATTTCAGAAAGAGCCTTTTAATTCCAGCTGTCATGGCCCATTTGCTTCTTCCACCTTGCTCTTTATTCATGCCAGGCACTCTTGTTCCTGTGGGAGGGTAACACACCACCTCTGAGGAGGGACAGATTCCAACCCCCATGCTGCTGTGTTCTGGGCTGGGACATGGAGGCTTCTTGGGCACCTATAAGCACATCAAAGCAGGAAGGGTATGAGATTCGTAGTCTCAGGTCAAAGTTGGGAGGAATCTTGGAGAATATGAAATCCAGACTCTTCTCTTACTTTTGACAGATCTAGGATGATCAAGCCCTGTCTCTGCCTTGTACTGGTCTCCTACCACCAACTTTTCTTTTGGGGCCTCTAGAATGGCCCAGGAAGAGGCTTGACAGTGACACCCTGTAATGTCACAGCTTGACAGTGACACCCTGGCTGATGTTCAGGAAATCTCTCTAGGAGCCCAAACCTATGTTTAAAAGGTGTGACAATACATCGAAGTCCTCTTCTGGACTTTCAAACCCAATACTGTTTTCAGTACATGGAGGTCAAGGAATAAAGATCTTCCTGTTTCTTTACCACAAACTAACTGTACAGAGGAACAGTAAACTTTCTTAAAATGCTAGTTCCCCTTTTCCTCAGGAAATATGTTCCAATACCCCCAGCGGATGCCTGAAATCACGGAAAATTCCAAACCCCATATAAACTATGGTTTTTTCCTAAACATACACATTTATGATAAAGTTTAATTTATAACTTTCAGTAAGAGATTAACAATAATTAATGATAAAATACATATATTCTAGTAATGTACTATAATAAAAGTTATCTGAATGTGGTCTCTCTCTTTGGAAATATGTTATTGTACTTTCAATTTTTTCACTTAAAGGACGTATTTTATGGCTTCTCTTTGTCTTATCTGATTTGCTAGCATCTCTACTCTTGTGCTTTGGGGCCATTATTAAGTAAAATAAACATTTCTTGAACACAAGCATTGTGATATCTTGGAAGTTCATTAGATCGCTGAGGTGGCTATGGAAGTGCCTAAAGGGTAGGTAATATATACATTGTGGATACACTGGGCAAATAAATTATTCATGTCCAAGGAAAGACAGAGGAGGATTTCATCATGCAACTCAGAAAAGCACACAATTTAAGACGTACACATTGTATCTCTAGAGTTCAGGCCATTATTTACTATGGGTAACTGAAACCAAAGATAGCCAAACTGCAGATAATGGAGGAGTGAAATAAGCCTACTTATATAAAATGATCTGCTTTATTGCACCAGTAAGACAGTTCCAAGAACTTTATAATGTGAAAAGCAAATTTTTCCTTTACAATCACCAAGAAATGTGGATAAAATACATATGTTGCCTGGCTGCCTTAACTGAAAGTTTAAATCAGTGAAACGTGCTTTTCAAATTATATTAGTAGTAGTGAGACTCTTCCTGAGGGGAGTTTCATTTCAGAGTTCTGGGATAGGGTTTTGTTTGGGGCATTAGTCTCACAAAGGAAATGGAGCTCAGAGACCCCAGGGCAGGGCATACACCTGACCTTTGGGTGAAGCAACCTGGATTAAGGAAGTATTCTTTAGTCTTTAATGAATTTTGGAAGAAAATTACAAAGGGAGGGTGGTCTCTTTAAAAATGACCCAAGCCTTTCGTTGGACATTAAATGTTCAGATATATTAAAAATCCCTAAAATAACATTTTATTTTCCCCAAGTGAAGTTTATCCTTTTAAGATGTATTGTTCCCCCAGGTATCCATGTCTCTGTTGATTTCCATTCACAGTGCTGAAATATTGCATGCCTACTCCAAAAATACAAGTCTACATTTGATACACATTTCATTGATCATGTGTAAATTCTAAAACCAAATGGTGATGGAGTTACTCTTGATCCTAGGGGTGGGGTTATGGAGAGGAAGAGCAGAGAAAGAAAGGAATACCGCTTCCCCATTTAAGTACGTGTGTGTGCCATGTATACATGCATCTTATTTCTCTATTTTTTCAAAGAACTTGTTTGAGCCTTCCCCAGTGCCCCCTGGCTAAAGAGAGGTTTTCCTTTGCAGCCAGGAATCCCATTAATGCATGCTGACACTCTGGCCTGGAGACAAGCGCCTGTGGCGTCCCGGTGGGCCGTCCATACACCAGAGCTGCCTCTCGCGAACAGCACCCTGCTCCACAGCAGTATGTACATTGCATGCGAATCCTGGCATTCTGCAACTAGAATATGTTCTTATTAGGTAAGCAAAAGAGTTTTTCCATCTTTCTTTCAAAATATAATTTGATGTGTGGCAAATTTGGCATTCCTGGTCTGTTGTGGTTTGGGTGGGGTTTGTCCTCACCAAAATTCATGTTGAAATTTACTTGACATTGTGATGGTGTTGGAAGGTGTGTGTGTGTGGGGGGGGGGTGGGGAAATAATTGAGTTAAGATAATTGTTAAGAGCAATCAATGCTGCTCTCATGGGACTGGTTAATTCTTGAGGGAGGGAAGAGAAGCAGTTTTTCACTCTTGGGAGTGGATTAATTATGGAGAAAGATGATTGTTAAAAAGCAAGGGTTCCTTCCTCTTTTGTGTCTTCCACGTGCACCTGCTTGCCCTTCTTTCTACCATGCAGTGAAACAGCGAAAAAGTCCTCATCAGCACCATAATCTTCAATTTTAGCTTCTAGAACTGTGAGCCAAATAGATTTCTTTTATAAATTATCTAGTCTCAGAGATTTTGTTATAGCAACAGAAAATAGACTATGACAAAGTCCTTTTATTACTTTGAGGAAGCCAGTTAAAATCACACATCCCTACCCTATAGCATCCTTCTCCCCAGTTGTCACTCTCTGTGGCTTCATCTGTGAACATTGTTGTTACGAGGTATTTCCTGCTCACACCTGCAGCTCCTACAGAGCATCCTTGCAAAAGAGGGACCCTGAGGTCCTTGGAAGTCATACTCATTATCAATCAATCAATCTCTCCATCTTTCTCCTTCTCTCTTCCCCTATCTCACCCTTTCTCTACTTTTCCCCACCTCTCTCTCTAGCTATAAATATTCTTTATTTCTTGTCATGATACTTAATCTCTACACAATCTGCCATTTCAATGTTGCCAGCTCAGTTAGGCTATCCATCTAGCCCAGGCCTCTTCCCAAATATGAGACCTCTAGATCTCACTGTTCCACATGTGGCCACAAAAAAATTCAAAAGAAAAAAACAAAAACAAAACCACAAATCCTTCCTGTTCTTCCCCATCAGCTTTTCCTAGGGGGCCTCTCCAAGTACAAAGCTTCCTGGGAGTTCTCTCCTGCTAAGGATAGGAGCTAGAGACTGAGGAGATGGTTTGCATTTCTCTTCCCCTCCCACCATTCCATCTGGGGCCAAGTATGCTCTTAATTTTCATTCACTTCACCTCCTTGGGCTGCCCCCACCCTCTACTACCACTTTAGGTTAGGATCTTTTGCTCTGAATTCTGCATCCATCCCCCTAATGGGCTGCTAACTTCAGCTTCTACACATAACTTGCAGAGTGAGTGATCTAGAATTCCTCTGCTCAGTACTTTTAGGCAGAACCCCAAGAATTAAATTGAGAAATCCCGGGGATCCCTGAAGTGTGGTTTGGCTTTTTTCCAGCCCTCGGCTCAGCCATTTCAAGATCTGGCCTTCCCTTGAGAACTTTCATTATTCTCTTTCTAGCCACTGCTCCTGCTTCCTTGCCCATTTCTTCTCTCTTCTGTTTTTATAAAAAGGATGAATTAACATAGGAGCTTTCATTTTATTTTTAATACTATTTAAATATTTTAACTACACACATTTATTACTTTTCTAAGTAGATTAATCTGCATCTTACCGAAGTGACTTTAGTATCCTGATTCCCATTTCTAATAACATTCCTGAAGGGATCCATGAGCAAGTCTTATGCCCTAATCCACAGGCTCATTCATTAGGACTGAATTAGAAGAGTGGTATCCTTCTTCTATAGGGAAAAAAATCACATCTTATTGCTTAAAAAATTAGTTTTCAAAGAACATTTTCCTCCCAGATATCTACACAGCTAGCCCCTTTATCTTCTTCCAGCTTTGGCACAAGTGTCTTCCCCATGAGTCTCTTTCACTGCAGTCTGGTTTCCCCACCCTCTCCCACCCAGCAGCCAGGTCCTCTATTTTATTTATGTCACTTATGAACTCATAGCATATTGCTTGCTTGTTTTTTATGTCAATTGTTGTTTGCCAGTTCTCACTTACTAGAATGGAAACCCCACCAGGGCAGGGATTTTTGTGTGTTCACCAATGAGCACCTAGTATAATCTCTGTTGCATGAAGAAATGATTGAATGAATGAATGACTATGAGGCGTTAATGATTTGGAATGAATTCACCCTGTGGATCTTAAAAATGTACATGAGTCTATGTATTTTTACATTTTTGTTAAACAAATGAGGCTTTAAGAAAGCAAATAAGTATGGCTGATGTACTCAAACCCTTTAGAACTTTGAGATGGCTAATAGGGAAGGAGGGTGCATGTGTGAGTGTCATGCATGCACACATGAGCATGTGTAGGACAGAGAGGAGACTTGTGTTTGAGTATGATACTGTCTTTCTTTACAGTAATATTACCATTTTTAACTCTGATTTCAATCAAAATTGTCCACTGAGAGGCACCTAGGCCATCCTTACCTGATGAAATGTCCTGGTTCCCACAAGGAGATTGCCAATAGCCTCAGATCTCTTGTTACAAAAGAAAAATGTTAATGACTTTTCCTGTTTCAGTACATTCAGAAGAAATGTCTCTTCTCTCCTAAACTAATTTATGAGGCTGGCAATCTCCTAAACAACTGGAATCACTTTTGAAACCTTGGTTAAAAAAAAAGTAAGCTGAATAATCTTTGGATGCCACATGAAAACTAATGTTGCTGTAACGGGCAACTAGCAGGGCTGAGGATGTAAGGTTCCCCTCAATAGATATACAAGTTACTTTTATGTGACATACTTTAGCATGTCCTTGCTGGCAGACATGCACTGGATCTTGAGACTTATTTTGGAGTGGCAGGTTCAGATCAAAATGTTTCCTTGCATGCAGATGGCCATACACTTTTCTTCTGGGCTGGGTTTTCCTAGTTCTCTTTTTGTCCTGGGAGGAGGGTAGTATTTTTCAAGGTATCAGGATGTCTTGGGGATTAAGAAGGTCTATTGCAGTCATGAAGAGCCAGTGAGTATATGATCCAGCTGTTCATCTGACATGCCAAAGTCATACTTGCATGGCCATGTTTATTGCAGCACTGTTCACAATAGCTAAGATGTGGAATCAGCCTAGGTGCCAATCAACAGATGAGTAGATAAAGAAAACATACATAATGGAGTATTATTTGGCCATAAAGAGGAGTGATTTTTTTTTT
>JAJEJO010001146.1:63680-82001 GCA_020662805.1 Glaucomys volans | reverse complement strand
TTTTTTTTTTTTTTTTTTTTTTGGTACTGGGGATTGAACTCAGTGGCTCCACCACTGAGCCACATCCCCAGCCCTATTTTGTATTTTATTTAGAGACAGGGTCTCACTGAGTTGCTTAGGGCCTCACCAAATTGCTGAGGCTGGCTTTGAACTCGCGATCCTCCTGCCTCAGCCTCCCAAGTGCTGAGATTACAGGCGTGCGCCACCACGCCCTGCAGGTAGGTTAGATTTGATCAGTACACACTGTATGCAAGTTTTGGAACATTAGACTGAACCCCATTAATATGTACAATTAATACATATTAAGCAAAAATAAAATAAAATATTTAAATTGGGGGGAAAAAAGAGCCAGTACAGAGGCTCCTGGGTTGAGCCATGTAGGCCAAGGTGTAGGGTGACTGCAGGGTTGGCTACAGTGCTGTCCCTGAGAATGATTGTGACTCAGTAAGCAGTGGCAGCCTGCTTCAGTCTCTTCCTGGGCTGCAGAGAGCACCTTGTTCATCTGAACTTTCTACCGACTGGTTTTGTGGTATGACCCAGGAAGCTACTGAGCTTCCTATAGACTCCACCACCTATTTCAATTGCTAACTTCAGAATCCATTTCCATGGAGCACCCCACAGAGGGCTTTGGGGAAGAAAGGAAGCCAATTACAGTACTCCTTCATAACACAGCTGGTGGCTACTCTTGGCTCACCTTCAGGTAGCCTGGTTCTACTCTGTTTGTGCACTGTGCTGTTAGTTTCATTTCAGTAAGATTAACACAAAGTTTTCTTCTTGACAATTAAACAGTGTGGTTATTGATGATCAATTCTTTTTGTTCTTGTTGTTAAAAGGTCTGACCAACAGATTGCAACATGATTCTAAATTGCCTCCCCAACCTCCCATCACCTTATTTCCTGTTTTATCGCATGTGAATATGTTATGGGGAGTAAAGAATTTGTTTACATGAGTGTCTGTTGATTGATTGAAAGCATGTATTGATCAGACAGTATAATTTTGTTTCATGTGATATAAGCCTATCAGAAACTTGCTGTTTTCACATTTCCGATAAAAAATGGGAACACAAAGATTAACAAAGTCAACTTAATTCATACAGATGGTAAACAATGGAGAGACCGGGATTGAAGTGGTACAACAAATTAGGTGTTTGTGTCCCCCAAAGTTTATATATGTTGAATCCTCTCCCCTAAAATGATGAGACTAGGAGATGGACCCTTTGGGAGGTCATTAAGTAACGAGGGTGGAGTCCTCATGAACGGGATTAGTGCCCTTTTAAAAGAGGCCCAACACTCCTTTGCATCTTCCACCATATGAGGGTTCAGGGAGGAGGCATCATCTACGAATCAAGAAACGTCCCTCACCAGATACTGAGAGCTCCAGTGCCTTGATCTTGCATTTCTAGCCTCCAAGCCTATGAGAAATAAATGTGTGTTATTTAAGCCACCCAATCAATGGTATTTTTGTTATAGCAACAAAAACTGGCCTAGACAACTGAATTGGGCATAGAAGTTGTTGTTTCAGCAGACAATAACTTCTGTCAATGAATGCATCACTCCTCTGAGCAGACTATCAAAATGTATTTTATATAAACAGAACTCAATATTCAACTTCCTGCATTCTGTAATATTGAGTAGGGCACCTACCTGCCAAATAATAGTTGTGTCATTAAATGTTTGTGGAATTCATATTTTTAATTAATATGTAGTCTATATATCAATGTATCTATTTAGGTATCTAGAGACGTATCTCTATATGTATCTGCATAATCTTTAATTACATTAGCCAAGTTTTATCAATAGTTATTAATTAAATTATTTAAATATTGAAAATAGCACAGGGAAACACCACTTTCAACATTGGTAATATTGAAACAGTGTTTATGCAGTATCACTGGACATTATATACAAACTTCTTTAATATATTGCATGAAATAAATAAAAGTGATTGTCCATATCAGTCACAGAATTTAACAGCATTTTAATATATGTGGTCACATAAAGTTACCATAGGAGCCATTTGAACTTCATACATGTCTGATAGTCATTCTGATTTAATAGAAATAAGATTTAATCTGTATATTAGGATTTTAAAATTCTTTTTTGTTAATTTTTAAATTTTAATTAGTTACATATGACAGCAGAATGCATTTTCAACTCATTGTACAGAAATGGAGCACAATTTCTCATTTCTATGGCTGTACAGAGTCACACCATTCATGCAATCATACTTGTACATATGGTAATAATGTCTCATTCCACCAGCCTTCCCACCCCAACTCCCCTCCCCTCACTCCCCTCTGCCCAATCCAAACTTCCTCCGTTCTTCCCTAGCCACCCCCCCCCATTATGGATCAGCATCCACATATCAGATAAAACATTTCACTTAGCATGATATTCTCCAGCTCCATCCATTTACATGCAAATGCCATAATTTCATTCTTCTTTAAGGCTGAGTAATATTCCATTGTGTATGTACAGTAGATTTTCTTTATCCATTCATCTGTTGAAGGGCATCTAGGTTGGTTACATAATTTAGCTATTGTGAATTGAGCTGCTATAAACATTGATGTGGCTGCATCACTATAGTATGCTTATTTTAAGTCCTTTGGGCATAAACTGAGGAGTGAGATAGCTGGGTCAAATGGTTGTTCCATCCCAAGTTTCCTAAGGAGTTTCCATACTGCTTTCCAGAGTGGTTACACCAATTTGCAGTCTCACCAGCAATATTTGAGTGTATCTTTTTCCCCACATCCTTGCCAAAACCTGTTGTTCCTTGTATTCTCGATAATAGCCATTCTAATTGGGGTGAGATGAAATCTTAGGGTAGTCTTGATTTGCATTGTTCTTATTGTTAGAGATGTTGAACATTTTTTCATATATTAGTTGAAAGATTTCATTTCTTCTTCTGTGAAGTGTCTGTTTAGTTCTCTAGCCCATTTGTTGATTGGGTTATTTGTTTTTTTGGTGTTAAGTTTTTTGAGTTCTTTATATGGACTGAAGATTAGTGCTCTATCTGAGGTGCATGTGGTAAAGATTTTCTCCCATCCATTCTATAGGCACTCTCTTCGTGTTATTGATTGTTCCTTTGCTGAGAAAAAGGTTTTTAGTTTGGATCCATCCCATTTATTGATTCTTGATTTTATTTCTTGCACCTTATGCCTCGTGTTAAGGAAATCAGGTCCTAAGCCAACATGATGAAGATTTAGGCCTACTTTCTCTTCTGTTAGGCACAGGGTTTCTATTCCAGTACCTAAGTCTTTGATTCACTTTGAGTTGATTTTAATGCAGGGTGAGAGAGAGAGGTTTAATTTCATTTTGCTACATATGGATTTCCAGTTTTCCTAGCACCATTTGTTGAAGAGGCTATCTTTTCTCCAATATACGTTTTTGACAGCTTTGTCTAGTATGAGGTAACTTTATTTATGTGGGTTTGTCTCTGTGCGTTCTATTCTCTGCTATTGGTCTACATGTCTATTTTGGTACCAATACCATGCTGTTTTTGCTACCATAGCTCTGTAGTATGACTTAAAGTCTGGTATTGTGATGCTTCCTGCTTCACTTGTCTTGCTAAGGATTACTTTGGCTACTCTGAGTTTCTTATTTTTCCAAATGAATTTCATGATTGCTTTTTCTAGTTCTGTAAAGAATGTCCTTGGGATTTTAGTGGAAATTGCATTGAATCTGTACAGTGCTTTTGGTAGTATGGCCATTTTGACAATATTAATTCTACCTATCCAAGAACATGGGAGATCTTTCCATTTTCATCTCATCTGTGATTTAGTTATGTAATACTGTGTAACTAAATAGACAGTCTTATTGTCTTTAATGCAAATACTTAATAATGTTTATTCTGTTTTATATTAGTAAATACAGCAGTTCTAAGAGAAAAAGTGGATTTTCTAATTAACGCTATTATTTTCCTTTAATTATGGTCATCAAATATTAATACTAAGGTTCTTCAAGTGTGTCCATTTTCTAAGCTTTTCTTTAACTTCTTTTTTTACTATTCTATAGTTCTCAATGTAGAGGTCTTTCACTTCTTTTGTTGGATTGGTTCCCACGTATTTTTTTTTTTGAGGCTATTGTGAATGGAGTAGTTTTCCTAATTTTTCTTTCAGAGATTAATAATTCTAATGTGCAGCAGTGCTTGGGAATCCCCAGCATATGCTTTATATGAAGAACCATCAGATTTAGTCTCTGTGTATGCCTCAAAACTCATCAAGACTGAATGTAGCTCAGTGGATGGAAAGCTTGCCTAGTGTGCATGAGGCCCTGGGTTCAAGCTTCAGTTCCTCTCTTTCTTTCTCTCTCTGATCAATTTATCAATTTATCACTCATTTGCTGTGCATATGCATCCATAAACATCAACTATATGCCTCTGTTGAATCCTTGATCTGTCTGATTAATGATTTGTCAATTCTGTTAATATTTTCAAAGAATGAAATTTCAGTCTTTTTTCCATTTCATTATTGACTTCCAAATATCTTCATTTCAAGCAGAACCATGGAAATGATGGTGTGCTCTTGTTTTCTAGTTTCTTCATTTTTAAAGTTGATGCTTTTCTTACCTAATATAGGCAAATTTTGTTTTTTTTTAATTTGTTCTAATTAGTTATACATGACAGCAGAATGCATTTCAACTCAGTGTACACAAATGGAGCACCACTTCTCATTTCTCAGGCTATACAGGTTGCAATCACACCACTCATGCAATCGTACATGTACGTAGGGAAATAATGTCCGTCTCATTCCACCGTCCTTCCCACCAGTTAGCATGCTATGCGGTAGACTTTTTTGGTGTAGCTCAGAGTTTAGCACATGTGTATATTCATTTAACCTCCCACCACACAGTGTGCAAAACAGTTTCATCACTCCACAGAGCTCCCTCTGGCTGCCCCTTTGTCAACCCTCCTTTACTTTTACTCGGGGAACCTCTGATCTAATCTGTGGGATACCTTGAGACTGGCTTCTTTCACTCAGCATGACACATCCAGGCTTCATCCTGATGTGTGAATCAGCAATTCATCCTGCTGTAGTTTGGATGTTGAATGTCACCAAAATGTCCAGGTGATAAAGGCTTGGTACCTAGCATGGTAGTCTTGGTAGTTCTTTGACCCTTTAAGAGATGGGGTCTGATAGGAGGTCTTTAGGGCCTTTGGAGTGTGTTTTTAAAAGGTATTATAGAACCCTGGCCCTTTCCTCTCTTTTTCGCTTCCCAGCCACCATGAGGGGAACAGTTTCACTCGGCCACTTGCTCCCACCATAGACATGCTGCCTCACTACAGCCAGCCAGGTCCAACTAATAACGGTACTTTTAAAACCAGGTAATATAAACCTTTTTTCTTTATAGGTTGATTTATCTCAGATATTTGTTATGGTGAATGAAAGCTGACTAATTCCTTTTTATTGCTGACTAGTATGCCATGGTAGGGATATACCAGTTTATTTATTCATTTATCCTTTGAAAGACATTTGAGAAGACCATTTTGAGTTAGTATAAGTAAATGACTGTGAACATTCACTTATAGGTGTTTCTTTTTTTTTGAAAGCCACATTTTCATTTCTCTAGAACAAATACCTAGAAATGGGATCACAGGGTCATGTGTTATTTTATGGTCAATTTTATAAGAAGCTGTCATACTATGTTCCAAAGGTTTTGTCTTCATAAATTTTGAAGCTCTCTTCTTAGATGCATGCCCATTTGAGATTGTTACATCTTCTTGGTGAATTGAATCTTTTATTAGTACATATTATCTCTCTCAACTGCTGGTAATTTCCCTTGCTCTGAAGTTTACTGTGTTCATGGCAATATGTCTTATCTTAAGATAATGATGCCAGCTTTCTTTCCATTCATGTTTTTTTAGTTTTTAAATTGTTTCCTTATTTTTCTTTGGTGCATTAAAATTATATATAATGGTGGGATTTATTGTTACATATTCATATATGCACATGATAAAAATATAACATCATGTTTTTATGGTGCATCTTCATCAATAATTTACTTTTTTTATTATTTAGGCTATTTTAATCCCTAGAAGGTCATCAATTTTTTAATTCATATTTTAAAATTTTATTATTTGCCTTTGATTTGCATGTTTCATTATATTTAATGTGGATTTCATGAAGAGAGCATGTCATTGAGTCTTATCTTTTTTAATCTATTCAAATAATCTGTACCTTTTAATTGGTCTAGTCCAACCATTTGCATTTAATAGTTATTGATGTGTTTGGCTTTAGATGGGCAATTTATTATTTGTTTTTTCCTTCTTTTTTGTTCCTGTTTCCCCTTTTCTATATTTCTAATTTTCTGCAGTACTTGAATATTTTTAGTATTTAATCCTAACTTAACTATATATTTTACTCTAGCTCTTTATATAAATTTTACTAATTGCTCAGGAGATTACAAGTTTTTATACTTTTCACAGTCCATGTAGAATCAGTGTTTTACCACTTAACATGGAATGCATAAAACTTAATAAAAGTTCCCTCACTTTGCCTTTTTATGTGGTGGGTGTCTTGTGTGTCATAACTCTAGTATCCCTGCCTTATCCACAGAGATATTCCAAACACCCAGTGGTGCCCCAAACTGGATAGTACTAAAACCTGTGTATATAAGTGTATAGTGTTTTTCTTGCACATACATTCCTATCATCAAGTGTAATTTATAAAATAAGCATAATAAGGATGAACAACAATAATAATAAAATAGGACATTTGTAAGAATATGCTATAATTAATGTTATGTGAATATGTGCTGTTTCTCAAAATATCTTATTTTCCTGTACTTACCTTTCCTGTACTACCTGCTCATGCAGGTAGCATAAGCAGAGTGGATACCCTGGACAAAGGAATGATTCACATGCCAGGTGGGCTGGAGCTACTCAGAATAGCATATGGTTATTTCTGGAATGGCATTAAATTTACATATCTATTTAACAAGGGATCACATCATTGCGATTTTAAGTTTTTCCATCTGGAAACATGATACTTATTCCCAGTTACTTATTTCATTTTAATTTTCAAAAATGCAGATTTACATCATCTTCATTAAAAGTATTCTTAGGTATCATGTATTTCTGGTGCTATTTGAACAGATTTTTTTCTAATATTGAATTTTTACTTTAGCATATTTTTCTTATCTTTGGACTCCTCCTCACTAAATATTCTTTTCCTTTAGTAGGTTTAAATTGTTTAAATGTGTCCTCATATTATACAATATTTTCCAATATTTGTACAACTTATTTTATTTACTTAAAGGACTCACTAAAAATAGGAAATAATATAGAATAATCATAACAACTGCATCCTTGACTTGTGTCACATATTAAAGGGACATCTAGTATTTCTTCATAATATATGATGTTTCTGGTTTGGAGTTAGGTCTTTGGCACTCATAGATTTCTTCTATTCTTGTTTATATTTTTACCTGGAATGACTGCTGAATTTTTTGCCTTTTTTAGTTTTTTCTAGTTATACATAACATTGGGATTTATTTTGGCAGATTCGTAAAAGCATGGGATATGATTTGCTCTAGTTCAGTCCCCAGTATTTCCCTTCCCATTCCCTCATTCCTTCCTCTGTCCGCTTCCCACTATGAATTGTTTGTGGAATTTTCCTTTAAATATATTTTTTGGACCACAGTTGACTGCCAGTCACTGAAACTACAGAAAGAGAAACTGCAGATAAGTGGGGAGCAGGGGCACTATTGAGAATCCCATAAGGCTTTGTTACCACTTTCACTTTGTGTCATAGCTATTTTATAGACATTACAAGAAGAATCTGTTATATTGCCCAGAAGTGTAGCATTTCTGTTACTTGCCATTCCTGAAATTTCTGGGTTTCCTCCCATGTCATTCTTCTCCTGTTTGAGGAACTTCCTTTAGCATTTCTTGTAGAGCAATTCCAGTGACTAATTCTCTTAAGTTTCCTTCATCTAAGAATATCTGTATTTCATCCTCACTCTTGGAGGTTATTTATACTGAATGCAGAAGTCTGGGCTAACAGTTCTTTCCTTTCATCCCTTTAAAAATGTTGTGCCTCTGGTTTCTGATGAGAAATCTGCAGCCATTCATGTGGCTGTTCCCTATTTATAATGCAGTGCTTTTTCCTGGCTGCTTTTAAGATTTCACTGTGTTTGGTTTTCAGCTGTTTGATTATGATTTGTCTGGGAATCGGTTTTATTTAGGGGGTTCTCTGAATTTCTTGAATCTGTATGTTTGATTTTCACTAAGTCTGTGGCTATTTCAGCCACCATTTCTTTACATATTCTTTTCTGAACCAGATTTTCACTCCTCTCTAGGAACTTTGATGACATGAATGTTCAACCTTTTGGGTTTTTTTCTCAGATCCCTAAGTTTCTTGAGTTTCTTTTCATGTTTTTTAATCCCTTTTGTTACTCTCTCTGATGTTCAATTAGAGGATTTCTATTAGTCTCTCTTTCAGCTCACACCCTCTTCTTCCATCACCATGCTGACACAACTCATCCAACAAGTATTTTCATTTTAGTTGTTATATTTTTCATCTCTGAAACTTCAACTTCATTCTTCTTGCTTCTGTTTCTTGGTTCAGAGTTTCTCTTTTTGCCTGTGTTTGTCCTTACTTCTTTGTCTAAGGTTATAATAGCTGCTTTTGCTGGTAGTGCCAAGGTTTTCTGTCTTCTCAGATTGGCATATGTTGGTTATTTTTTTCCTTGAAGATGAGGTTTTCCTGTACATTTTTATATCGAGTAATTTGGATTAAATACTTGAAATTTTGAATATCCATGGGGGATATATTCTAAGACCCCCTATTGGATGCCAGTAACTACAGAAAACATTGAACCCTATGTTTACTATGGGTTTTCCCTGTACTTGGACACTATGATAAACTTTAATTTATGAACTAAGCACAGGAAGAAATTTTCAATAATAACTAATAATAAGATAGAATGATTATAACAATATAGTGTACTATAAGTTATACCAATGTGGTCTCCCTCTCACACAGTATCACACTAGCCATCTCAATTATTAGATTTAATTGTTGTGGTATCACAGTGCTTATGTTCAAGTAACCTGTAATTTCATTAATAATGGCCCCAAAGGGCAAGAGTAATGATGCTGGCAGTTTGGATATGCCAGAAAGGAGCAATAAACTACTTCCTTTAAATAAAAAAGTGAAACTTCTTGACTTCGTAAGGAAATTAACAGAAAATTGCCAAAGTTGCTAAGATACATGCTAAGAACCAATCTGCTGTATATGACATTGTAAAGAAGGAAAAATTTTAAAAATTTAAAAAAGAAGGCAAAATAAATTAATATCGAGTTTACTACCTGGTTGATCCTGGGTGACTGAAACTGGAAAACACAAGTTTGGATACAGGAGGTCTACTATATTACACAATGAGAATCTGGATCTTTTTTAATTTTAAGGATAATTTTGATTTTGTTTCATTTCATTCCTACAGTAACCCTATGATGAATGCGCCATTTCCATTCTCATTTTCCAAAAGAGCATATTCAGCAACTTGCCCAAGCGTTGGTGGGAGGAGAATTAGAGTCCTGATCATCTGGGTTCTAATGTTTGATCCCTGGAGATTCAGCACCTGGGATAGTGCCTGGAGCCGCAGGATCCCTGTGATCCTCTTCTGCTCTGGTGGAGAGGAGGAGGTGGGGTATGAGAATGAATATGGTACAACAGGGGGGTTGAGTTCACATGGACAGGTGAGGTGAACATCCTTCACGCAGTGTGCACCTATGATGCTACCTGCTCAGTTGTCCACCATCCTGGCTTTCTAGTGGCTCTTGGAGGAAAACTAGAAATGTCTCTTGCTTTAGGGAAGAGGATGGTTTCCTGCCATCATTGCTACAGCATGGAGCTACTGAAGTGCCTGTGTGTCTAGCACACAATCTTTACTGCCTTCTTGTTCATACCCTTCTTTAAAAGCAATTGGAATGCTAAACAATTATCTACACAGCAGCTGCTATGGAGATAAGACATTTTGTCAAAATCTTAAATCTTGGTGAGCTTAAAGCCAATCTCTTCTTGTTCATTTATCTTGCACAGACTATCTCCAAATTCTTCTGCAGCTTGAGTTGATTCCAGATTAATGAAAATCGAGTGTGCATCTTTGTTGGATACAGTGAGTTTTTGTGCATTCCTGTCCTCAGAGAGGACCTGGTGAATGACATGAGAGTGCAGCCCTGTTTCTGTCACTCGGGCCTGTTACAGCTTTCCAAGTTGGAGTGTTGGAGCTTACAAGTTTTTGTGTTAGTGAGGACAGGGACTTTAGGTATCAGTGCTGACTTTACAGTCTGTGGATCCACAGTGATGAGGCTGTTGTTGGGCATTTCACCTGGAAGTATAAAGTATAGCTTATCCTTGCAATTATTATCTGCACTGGAACTTTCTATTCCAGCTTAATAGGTAAAAGGAGATGAACTAATGAACAAGAGCTGGTGATTGAAAAAAAAAATCACACTACAAAAAAAAAACTGCAGAAAGAGTGTTTTTGTTTAAAAATAATACAGGGACCCATGAGGACACTGGTCAAAGTTATGGTGGTTGAAAGCATGGATCTTCAAGTTTCACTTGTACCTGGACTCAGCCAGCTTCCTGGCTAGTGGAGCAAGATGGGTCAAGGGACAGCCTCTGGGTTTTGCCCTGTCCTGTGGAGTAACCCCTGGAGATGAAGCCTGAATCCCTTTTGGCTCTCTTGCTCTGTGACCAGCCTCAGTAGATAGTGATTGTACCCATAACCCCCTTCCAATGGACAACAGGTGTCCATGCCCAATAGATAGCACCAGGGAAACAATGCTGAACTTGCACATCCTCATCTGCCTAGATGCCTGACTGCCAGTCAGTTACCAACAGACCTGGGATGACCTAGGTCACACTGAGGAGAAAGCAATCCAGTAAGCAGAACCAAAACTTAATGATAGATTAGGAAGCATCTCTATTAAAATACCATTTTTTCTTGAAAATGTTCTTGGCCATGAAGATCAGCATTTTTGTTTAGAGACTGCAAATTTTAAGTTGTCCTTTATATGGTGCCTCACATCTAATGCTAATTGACAGGAAGGGCCCCATTGTAAGTTCTTGCCCTGTATCAATCTAACTCATCTTTGGATGTAACAAATAGGTTTCCTATATTTTCAAGTGCTTAGCTTCCAGAACTATCAGCTAAAAGAAAACAGACATATCATATATTACTTCCTGACTTCCTCTTCTTCCCACCATCCTTCTCCCCTCTCCCCTTCCTTTCTTCCTCCTTTCCTCCCTTTGATCTTCCTTTTTTCCTTATTCTCTCTTCTACTTTTCCTCCATCTCTCTCCTCCTTCAATAGATTTATCCCTCTCCCCCCAACACACACACACACACACACACACACACACACACACAACCTTCTCCATCTGTTATTATTCTCACATGAAGGATAGCCAAATGTCAATCAGAAAGCCAGTTATTTCAGATATACCTCCTTCATATTCCCACACCAGCAGTTTTCAGAGTGTGATCTGCACACCACTAGGGATCATTAAGAAACTTTCAGGGGGTTCACAAGGTCAAAATTATTTTCACAATACCCGTCAAAAGTTACTTGTTTTTCATTATGTTGACATTTGTACTCATGTTCAAAAGCAATCATGATCAAACTCTAGTAACAACCTGAATCAAGCCAGTGGCATCAAACTCTACTGTTAGTCATTGTGCTCTTCGCCATTTTTGTAGAGTCAGTATAAAAATAAATGCCAGTTTCCCTTAGAAATGTTCCTGATGAAACAAAAAAAGATTAGAATATCGACCTTTGAATGTACATCACTTTAACATTCTGAGTATTTCTGCTATTGTAGTATGGTGGTCAAAACAAAACCCTGTGCAGTTGTTTTGAGTTGCAGACTGAACTGCTCATTGTTTTTCCCTGTGACACACCATTTTTACCTGAAGGAATGACTGAAAACCTATACTTACCTAGACTGTTATTTGGCCAATACTTCTTTCAAAAATGATGAAATGAGATTTTCCCTTCAAGAAAACCATAATATCTGTTGCCCATGATAAAGTTGAGCTTTCAAGGCAATATTTTAGGGACTGGGGTTGTGGCTCGGGGGTAGAGTGCTTGCCTAGCCTGTGTGAGGCACTGGGTTTGATTCTCAGCACCACACATAAATAAATAAAAAATAAAGGTCCATTGACAACTAAAACAATATTAAAAAGACAACATTAGAATTTTTTAAAACATTACCTAAATCACTTAACAATATTTAATTTCTCTGATGACATTGGCAGCGATTAGTGAATGTGCTTTTTGATACTGCATGATGAAATATTCCAACAGTGAGAAATACTTCATTCTTGGCAAACCAAAATTTTGTAGATGACTTAATACATGATGTTATAAAATGATTCATGATGAAAGTTTCATTCAAAGTTTATGCTGGACCAATGAAATTTGGAATAGGAGGATGAAGTGTTCCTTTATGTGGCCTCAGATTCCACACTGCCACTGGCCATTAAGTAACTATCTCTTGTCAAGTTTGTTATAGTATAAAAGAATATCATATAATTATTTGGAAAAATACTACTGAAATACTCCTCTCTTATTCAACTAAGTATCTGTGTGTAGCTGGAGTTTCTTCACATACTTCAACCAAAATACCAGGCTGAATATAGAGGCAGATAGGAGAAGCCAGCTGTCTTCTATGAAGCGCTACATTAAAAAATTTGCAGAAATGTAAACAGTGCCACTCTTCTCACTGTTAATTTTTGTTTCAAAAAATATGGTTATTGTTCATTAAAATGTAATTTATATCCATAGATAATATGGTTATCTTTTCATTTTTAATTAATACAAAAATAAATGTTAAATTTATCAGTTTTAATTCACATAAAAAATGATAATAGCTGTAATTAACATGAAGAAAAGCTCTTTTTGGTCATCAATTGTTTTTAGGGTATAAAGGGTTCCTGAGACCAAAGAAGTTTGAGAACTGCTTCCCTGTTCAAACACACAATCTCAGAGCCCCCCTTCCACACCCATATGCCCAATGCTTATCATAATCCCCATTGCTCTTAAGATAACCCTCATCTTGACTTCTGTGGAAATGATTCCTGGATTTTCATTGTAGTTAAACCTTTTTGTATGTCCCTTCATATCATACTTGAGTGTCACATGTTCCTAGATCTATGTAATTGGAGTAAGTATTCTTTGGTGTATCTTTCTGTTTTCTTTTATTCAACATATGCTTTGGGATTCATCTGCATTCTTGTGGGGACCTGGCATTCTTTCCTTTATATTATATTTCATTGTTTGAATATAACACTTTTAATATGCACTCTACTGAAAAAGACATTTAGATTCTTTGGAGTTTGGGACATTTATAGCCATGAACCCTTCTGGACTTTTTCCTCTGGTATATACATGCTTGAATTTCTCTGGAGGAACTTAATGATTGTGGCATTGCTAACTCATAGGATCTTTAGTGATAATAGTTAATATCACACTTTTCCAAAGTAGTATGCCAATTTATATTTCCACCAGCAGTGTTGGGAAATCTCTTTGGTCCAGTCCTTACCAAAACTTGGTTTAAACTGATGTCAAAATCTGTGCTCAGAGTGGAAATTTGGGTATCTTTTCCCCCTTGTTAAATAATAAATTAATACTATTTGTAGTAGCCTTACACTGAAAGCATTCCAAATGTCCCCCAAGGATAGAATACATAAATAAATTGTGTTATATTGATGCAAAGGAATACTGTATTCTTATAATTTGCTTTGGTTATTTCTGTACATGTTCTTTAAAAGACATTATCTGTGTATTTCCATTGAATAACTACTTAGAAATGGAATTACTGGTTTATAGGTATTTCCAAGTTTAGCTTTGGTAGACACTGCCAAGTGGTTTTCTGGAGTAGTTTTAATAATTTATAGTCCATTACCACTGTTAATCATTTCATAAATTTTATTTTTATATACTAACCCCATAAAAAACTTTCATGAATCATATATATTTTAACCAAATTACCAATTTTTATACATTCATCCTCATTTGTATGCCTTTTTCTCTCTGTATGATATAATGCATATGTGTATACATGTTTGTGTGTGTATATATGTATAGGTACATATGTATATATGAATATTTATATATGTATATCTATCATTTTTTTCTGAACCATTTGAGACTTTTAGAGACATTATATCCCTTTGCTATGAAAATCTTCTGAGTACTTCCTGAAGGATATTCTTATACATAAGCACACTGTAATTACCCAAATCAGGAAATTTGACCCTGATAACAGTCCTGTTATCTAATCCACAGTTCATTTTTAATTTCATCAACTCTCCTTGAAGTGCCCTTCATAGCTATTATTTTCCTGATCCAGGGTTCAAATGTTGGCTCTTAGGTTCACTTGATTGCCATGTCTCTTTAGTCTAGAACAGGCTTTGTCTTAATTTTTGTTTTTTAAAATTATCGACAAGTTTTATATAATGTCCCCTAATTTGAGTCTTCTGGGTGTCTTATTATTGCAGTCTGATTTTGAATTTTTTTTTGACAATAATACCACAGAAGTGATGTTATTTTTCTCCTAATGCATTATATCAAATAGCGTGTTCCATTACTAGTGGTGTTAACTTTGATCACTTGGTTAAGGTAATGTGGGTAGACTTCTTCCAGTAAAATTACCTATTTTCCCTTTGTAACTAATAGGATTTTTCTCATCAAACTTTTATTATCTAGTTTTATCACCCATTGATGAATTTATCTCTCTCTTCTATATTGGCATTTTTCTGTATGGGAGAGCTTTACCTTCTCCACTTACTTATTCATCCACTTATATGGAGCTATGGATCTCATTTTAACAAGTACGTTATATTCTGCTATTGCCATTAATCCTTCTGATGCTCAGATTGTCCAGATTTAGCTGACTTGGGAATCCCGTCAACATAGCTCTGTGACCTGTAGATTATGCTCATAATTAATTCTTCCTCCCTTTGTGGTTTTCTTAGATTACCTTTTATATCTTTGCTCCAGCACTAAATCAGCCATACCTTCGGAAGTCTAATTCCTTTTATTAGAAAAATGTTATTTATACATCAATACTTGTGTGTCAGCTGTGCTTATTTCTTTTAGACCTTGTCAGAGCTAGGGAACATATGTATGTGCCTGTCTTCCTTTTAGAAGCAAGAATTTGTATTGATAATTTCAACTCCAATCTATTCTAGCCTTTACATATCTGTAAGCATTTTACAAGTAGTAAGACCCTTTGCTTTCAATAGCTTTGAAATATTTATTCATTTGCTCGAATCTATACCCAGAAAGTGTATCAAAGTTGTTATCAAAAACCAATTTTTTATAAAAAACTAACTGTAGTTCAATATTTGTGTTGGAGTATTTTAAGTAAAATTTACACAAATGAAATATACAATTTAAATGCACAATTCAAGAAATTCAGGAAAATATATACATACACTGATGTAGATGACACCCCTATCAAGATATAGAATTTTTTTTCATCTCAGCAACCTTCTCTCTGCCTTGTTCTGGTCAACATCCTCCAAAGACAATCATTTTTCTAAACATTTCAAGTGTATATTCATTCCACCACATCAAAAGCTTTATGTAAAAGAAGCTATACAGTTTGATTTCTCCTGTTTCCAGCTTGTGTGAGGATCATCTGTATGGCCATTTATATTCATACTTTGTTCCTCTTTATTGTGGAATAGTAAGTATTCTATTGCAATAGAATATACCACAATCAGTTACCCATTCTTTTGTGGTTGAGCATTGGGTTGTTTTCAGTTTTTGTACTACTGTGAGTCAAGCTGCTTTTGTCATTTTGTACAAGTCTTTAGGAGCATGTGTTCATTTTTCTTGTATAAATTCCTAGAAGCGGAACTCCAGGGTCATATGGTTGGTATGCACTTTGTTTTATAGAAAACTATGATATTGTTTTCTAATGTGTTGCATCATCTCAATCCTACCTCCAAGAATATGAACATTCCAGCTGTTCCACATACTTACCAGTAAATTTCACTCATTCTGGTAGATATCAAGTGGAATCACTTTTACATCATTCCACCTCCTTTAATGATCACTATTTTCTTGAACACTTACCTCAAGTTACCAGTACATTTATATTTCAAGCTAGTTGAGTCTTGCTTGTTTTATGTAGTATGACAGTCTCTGAATTTTAATTGAAATGAATGCTTCTTGTGCATTTTGGAATGAAAATTATACATTTTGTCCATGAATATTTAATTTAGTAATTTATGTTATCCATTTTCCTGATAACTAATGATATTGAGCACTTTTCATGCACTTATTGGCCATTTATATACCTTCTTTGAAGTTCCTATTCCAAACTTTTTGCCCATTTTTAATGGACTACTTGTCTTTCATTATTGTTATAGAATCTTTCAATAGAATCTGAAAATATGTGATTTGTCAAATGTAGGTCTTGTGAATATTTTTTCCTACTTTGTGATTTGTCTGTTTTTCAAAAGGGTGACTTTTGGCAAGTGGAAGATTTTTATATTTTGATAAATCCTAACATCTCATTCTTTCCTTTAATGATCACTACTTTCTTTGTTCTAAGAAATCTTCATCTAACCCCAGTTGCAAAGATAGAAGACTGTTTTTTTTTCTAAAACATGTTGTATCTTAGGATTAATGCTTGATTTTTGTGATGTATCTCAAATTAAGTTTTATGGGTGGTCTTGGGACGGGGTTTGAAGAACATGTTTTTCCATATAAAAATACAGCATTTCCCAGAACCTATTGTTGAAGTCCTTCCTTCCAACATTGTAATGCTTTAGCACATGTGTAGATTCATTTCTGAATTGTTTTCTGTTTTGTCCCATGGATTTGTATCTTTTTCTTTATTCCATTGATAATGTACATTAATATTTATGACCACTTTATACATCTTGATTATTGTAGCTTCATAATAACTCTTGAAGTTCTGTCAGACTTCCAGCTTTACACATTTTCAGGTTAATTTTGGCAATTTTAGCTCAATTTTATTTTCACTTAAAATTTAGAATAATTTTGTCAGTTTCCACAATAAAATGCCTAGGAAATTTTAAAAATGAAATTACATTGAATCCATAGATCAATTTTAGAAGAACTGACCACACTGTTTATTTTAGAGTCCATGAACATGGTATATCTCTCTCTTCATTTGGTTCTTCTTTAATTTCCCTCACCTAAGATTTATATTTTTGTGTATAAAGTTTTGGTATGTTTTGCTAAATTTATTCATAAAATTTTTGCATTTTTCAAAGCCATTATAAGTTTATTGCTTTCTATTTCCTTTTCCAAATGTTTTCTGCATTTCTAATATGAAGAAATACAATTTATATTTGTATATTTATCTATGAATTGCAGCCTTGCTAAATTAATTTCAGAGCTTTTAATTGCAGAGCTCTTAGAACTTTATACACTGAGATTCATGTCATCTGTAAATAGAGAAACTATTACTTTTTTTTTTCAATCTGTACTCCTCTTTTAATCTTACTGCACTGACTCGGATCTCACACACAAATATTAAGATTGGATGTGCTTAATTTGCTCCTAATCTTAGCAGAAAACAACTCACTATTTTACTATAAAGTATGATGGTAGGTGTAGAATTTTTTTAAAAAAGTCTTCTATCCAATAAGGAAATCCCTTTATTCCAATATTTCTGGGTTTTTTAAATGAATAAATGTTAATTTTAGTCATTTTTTTCTCTTTTTCTATTAATATGGTGAACTTTAATGTTAATCCAACATTACATTCTTTGAATATACTCATTATTCATTCTTTTTTATTTCAACTAATATTGTATTATGAAGAACCATGCACATGTTCATGATTGTTATTGATCTATAATTTTCTTTTAGTATTCTGTGTATCAGAAGTATGCTAGCTTCAGAGATAACTTAGGAAACTGACAAGTGTTTCCTTTTCTTCTGTTTTTAGAGTTTTTGTATAGTTGGGTATTATTTCTTCCTTAAATGTTTGGCAGACTTCCCCTGTGAAGTTATCTATGTCTTTTTTTCTTTAAGGTAAGAATTTTCATGATAAATATAATTTCCTTAACATATGTTGATTCAGAATAAAACATGCTTTTCACATATTCTATTTCTTCATATGTCATGTTCAACAAATTGTATTTTTAAGGATATCTGTCTATCTAAACTAAATTATCTTATTTTCATATGTATATACAGTATTCCCTATGTTAATGTGTATAGAATCTGAAGTTTTACCTACTCTTTTGTGATTCTGATAATGTAAGCACTTATGCTCATTCAAGCGTTTTTTCCTTCTTTCTCTCCATTCCCCCTGCCACCCCCCC
>JAJEJO010001146.1:24966-63580 GCA_020662805.1 Glaucomys volans | reverse complement strand
TTACTTTGGTCTTGATTTGCTTCTTTCATACATACCTAGGATGGAAACTTAGACATTGATTTTAAGACTTTCATCTTCACTCATATGTGTTTAGTACTATAAAATTTATTCAAAGTACAGTTTAGCTACATTGCCAAAATTTTGATGTTTTTATAATCTTTGAGTTTAAACTATTTTCTAACTTTCACTGTTATTTCTCCTGTGACTCATAAGTTACCTGTAGTTAGTTGGTTGTTTTTTTTTGTTTTATTTTAAATTTTTTTATCCTTCTATTTAGTTGTGCATGACAGCAGAATGCATTTCAATTCATTGTACACAAATGGAGTACAACTTTTCATTTCTCTGGTTGTACACAATGTAGTCACACCATTTGTGCATTCATCCATGTTTGTTTTTGGTACTAGGGATTGAACTGAGGGGTGCTTAACAACTGAGCCACATCCACAGTCCCTTTTATTTTTGACCTTTGAGACAGAGAATCTGACTGAGTTGCTTAGGGCCTTGGTAAATTGCTGGGGCTGGTCTCAAACTTGTGATCCTCCTGCCTCAGCTTCCAATTTGTTGGGATTACAGGCATGCACTACTATGTCAGGCAATCTATAATTTATAATTAGGTCATATTTGTTTATGACATTGTGAAGGTCTTTTATATTCTTTTTAATTTTTTGTTCTGGCAATTCCTTGTGAAAGAGATGTTAAAATCATTCACTATGGTTGTAAATTTGTCTACATCTCCTTTTAGTCATATTTTGCTTTCTGTCTTTTGAAGTTGTATATTTATATTAATTTATCATCATTATATCTTTCTGGTTAATTGATGTTTTCATCATAATGAAATGCTTATCTCTGGTACCTTTTTTTCTTCAAGTCTGTTTTTTTCTTATAGTAAGACATTCATTTCAGCTTTCATATGCTCACAATTTTATCTAGCTATCTATCTATCTATTTCTATATCTCTATATTTCCATCCTTTAAGGGCTGGGGATGTGATCCTTTTATTTTTAAGATACCAGTGCATCTTTATATTTCAAGTAAGTCTCTTGTAGACATATAGTTGTGACTTGCTTTTTTATATGATATGAAAATCTTGGACTTTTAGTTGAAATGAATGCTCTAAATGCAACCTGGAAAGAATATTCTGCAGTTTGTCTATGAACATTTAATTGAGTTATTTATATGTTCAAATGTAATTCTACTTTCTATGGTAGGAAAAGCTTTTGACATTCATTTACAAATATGAATAATGCCTGTGCAGTGTTTTTTTAGGAGCCATATAACAAGTTAAAGAAATTTTACCTGATTTCTAGTTGTTAAGGTTTATAAAATCTTAAATTAACATTGTTTTTAAAATGATTTTTCTGCATGAATGTATGGAAATATAGTTATTTGCTTTATTTTTCCCATTAATTTATTGATGTGGGATAAATTAAAATGTTAAACCATCCTTGCCTTCTCGTGATAAGCCCATATTTGTCATGATATATTATGTAATAAAAGTATATGGGGGGTGCTAGGGAAGAATAGTTACTTTAGGTAGAGGAGAGTGAAAGGAGGGGAAGAAGTATGGTGATAGGAAGGATAGTAGAGTGAAACAGACACTATTACCTCATATACATATGTGATTGCATGACTAATGTGATCCTACAATATGTACAATCAGAAAAATGAAAAATTATACTCCATTTATGTATGATTCATCAAAATGCATAAATGAATTCTACTGTCATGTAGAACTAATTAGAATGAATTTTTTAAAAATTTTAAAGTATATAGCCAGGCATGGTGGCACACACCTGTAATCCCAGTGACATGGGAGAATGAGGCAAGAGGATCACAAGTTCAAGCACAGCCTCAGCAACTTAGCAAGTCCCTAAGCAACTTAATGATACCCTGTCTCTAAATAAAATTAAATAAGGGCTGGGGATGTGGCTCTGTGATAAAATGCACCTGCTTTTAATCTCTAGTACCAATTAAATAAATAAATAAAATGGATATACAATATATATAAATAAAAACATATAATCAATTTTTGTGAATCACATTGCCCTGATGTTTTCATTTTACGTTTTCATACCAATATTATTGACTAGGTTCATAACATGAGTTGATGATATACCCTTTTATTCTCTATTCTGGATTAGATTATAAAAAATGAATTATTTCTTCATTTCATGAGGAAACCATCTGTTCCTGGTAATGTTTTTGTAGAAATAGAAAAATATCTATTGATTTAACAATTATAGGAGTGCTCAGGTTTTCTATTGTTTTAAGTCAATTTTGGTAAAATATATTTTTCTAAGAATTGGCCCATTTTATTCATATTTGCCCATCTATTTACATACTATTATTAGAGGTTATCAATGATATTAATGTTAAAAAGCTCATGTTTGATTTTGTTGATTCTGTCTAGGACATTTGTTTTCTATTTTATTTTTGATCTTTATTATTCCATTATTTTTGTTTATTTTGTTATTTTTTCTAACTTATTTAAATAGATAATTGGTTCAGAAACTTTTGATTCTTATATATGAAGCAATAAAACTTTCTCTACTGATTGCTTTTATTGTGTCCCACAAGTTGTGATATGAAATATTGTGTCATTTAGTTCAAAGTATTTTATTATTTCAATTGTGATTCCTTCTTTCACTTGAGTTATCAATTACATTTTATTTTTCTTCATGATTTTTATGCAGATTTTATTTCATTTTACTTTCATTTTTTAATGCTCAACTATGGGAAATATTAAATATCAGCAAATGTGTATGAAATCATGTGATGAATTCCCATGTATGCATCACCAATCTTCTAGAATTACTGAGTTGATACAATTTTATTTTTTCTACCCTCGCCCACACTTCCACCTCAACCTTTTTTGCTTTTGAGGTTATTTTATGGTTTTTTTTTACTATATGTTTTAAATCTTCTAACCATGTGGAGATTTTCTGCTACCTTTGTAATTTAATTATAGTATGATCAGAGAACATGGCCGTATGATTTCATTCTTTTATACTTTTGTGATGCACTTTATGTCCCAGAGTATGATAGATATTTTGTAAATGTTCCATGTGTACTAAAAGTCGCTCACATTCTGCAGTTCTTTGACATATAATTCTATCTGTCCTTTAGATAGAGTTTGTTAATAATATGTTCAAATCTTCCATGTCCTATTTTTGTCTGATTTTGTCATTATGAAGTAATTATCCCACTACCAAATGCTTTTAAATCAAAGTCTACGCATTCTGATATTAATATAGCTATGCCAGTTTTCTGTTGTTTACAATTTACCTATTATATTTATCACTTACCCTTTTAATTTTATCCTTTATTTAATTCTATATTTTAGGTGTCTTTTATAATCAGCATATAGTTGAATTTTGTATTCAGTCTGCCAATTTATTGCTTTTAACTGGAGCATCTGGTCTCTTTACATTTAATTAGTGGCACATTTCGGTTTATATTTACCTATCTCATGTTTTCTGTTTGTTTCACATCATCTGATTTTTTTTCCCTCCTCTTGTTTATTTCCTTCTTTTGAATTCTTTTTAAACTTTATTTTTCAAAGTGTATTGAGAATCCAACCCCACTTCTTGTCACCCCCACTACTGCCATCCTCACCAGACCATTCTCCTCCTCCTTCTGGATGAGGCAGTGGCCTCCTGACTCATCTCCTTGCTTCTCTCCTTCCTCCCACTTCCCACCCTCCCCCCGGCCATCTGCTCACTAATCAGCATCCAAGGGGAGCCTCTGAGCATGTGAGCTCCATCATGTTATGCCTTAGCTGCAAAGCCTGCAGCGACTCCTGGTTTCCCTGAGGGAAAGCCATGAGCATCATGGCATTCCTGGGCTCCTCCCCTACCTCAGCTCTGATCTCTGCTCCACATTATTTCACTTCACATATAAATGCCCATCTGCAGTTCCTCAGCCTTGCCACACCAAGCACCCATCCCACTGGCTCACCTCCCCTGTGTCCTTGCCCAGGGTCACTTTCTCAGTGAGGCCTGCTCTGAATGTCCCATTTGACATGTCCTCAAACACATCAACCCTCCTCCTCCCCTTTACCTTCTCCGGTTTTTCTAGTCACCTTTTTAAGCTTAATGCAGTGCACTAATAGTGATATAATTTGTTGATTTTTCTGCCTTGGTTAGAGAAGTCCCATGGAAAATTTCTGCCTTTTTTGGTCACTGATACACTTTCATGTGTCTCTAATAGTGTCTGAGTCATAGAAAGTAGTCCAAGGATACAGATTTCCCCTTGTAGTTGTTTGAAAGTTTCATACTCTATTATTTTAACATTAGCAGAAAAATGGCAACATTGCCTGTTTAATTAAAACTTAAAGTTAACTAGAACTGCTGTTTTCCTCCAGAACTTTACAATGATCACCTGTGATGATTTTAAAGAAACTCTATTTACTTATTTATTTATTTTAATTTTAGGTCATTGCACACAAATGGAGTACAACTATCATTTTTCTGGTTGTACACAAAGTAGAATCATATAATTTGCATATATATACATATACATACAGTATAGATGTTTGTCTCATTATGTTATCTTTCCTTCCCCACCCTCTCCCCACCCGTCATTTTCCTCTATACAATCCATCTGCAGTGGACTATTATTCAGCCATAAAGAATAATAAAATTATGACATTTGCAGGTAAATGGATGGAATTGGAGATCATGTTAAGTGAAATAAGCCAGTCCCAAAAAACCAAAGGCCAAATGACCTCTCTTATAAGTGGTTGATGACACAGAGTCGGGGTTGGGGGAGGCATGGGAAGAATGGAGACGGGATGGATTCTATTTATTTTTGATGAGGGAGGCAGGCAATAGTGAAGCGTCACAGTTGTTTAGTGAGAAACTGAATTCAGTATTTTTGGTGTTGCCCTGGCTGACTTTGCATGACTAAAGACATAAGACTTCAAATTGTATTCTCCATAGAAATTGGCCAAGCTGCAGGTATTTATGAGTTTGTACATTAACATATACACTCAGCAGGTGAGGGCCTTCAGAGGCTTCCAGAATCATTTAATCCAAGGCAAGTGGCATAAAAATACCTCAGGTAGTTATAAAATTACATTCCCAAGCCCCATATCCAGAAATTCCCCTTTGAAAAGTTAGGGTACGCCCCAGAATATGGGTTTTTGTAAGACTGTGATTTTCTGAAGCTCCTACCCAGTGGAAAGCCAGCACCCCTCCTCAGTGGTCCTCAACTGTCCCAGAGATCACTGCACTCAACCTCTGATCTGATGCAATTTGGCATCTGAAGGAGTACTGGCACCTTTCCTTGTGGAAATACCCTTCTTTAGGAGAATCTGATAGGAGGAACAATTTGAATAGTTGTAAAGTCAGGAAGGCCTCCCCTTAGCTTTTCTGCATCCAGGCTGTTAGAGCAGAAAGTGGAAAGGGTGGAGGTGCAGGATCTGCCCCGGACACAGCATCCCATCTGTAGTCGCTATGCATTTCTCTGAACCAGGTGAGGTGTGGTTTCCAGATCTGCCACAGGCAGGAAGCAAGCAGCCTCTGTGTTCTGTCCCAAGAAACATGATCTTTGGGGAACTCTGGTTCTGGGGGACTGGATTTCAGTTCTCACAACAAGCTGCAAATCTCTCAGAAAGACAGATGTGGCCAGAAGAGGCACTTGTCCTTTCCTCAGAGGATAACTGATGTAGCAGATAATCCTTCTGGATGGTGGAAGTTATGGATCACTGTCCTGCTCTATGAAAGTGTCATCTAGCTCCAGTGAGGATGCAGACAGCAGGTCTCTTTGCTGGTGAAATGGTAAGGGCGTTCCTTCCTCCCTCCACTCTGACTTGATAATGCTCAAGTCTATTCTCAGCCAAACTCTTCACCTTTCTTTTTTAAAATTAGGCTACTAATTATACGGCCAAGAGATAAACTCCAGAGGCCTCTGACCCTCAAGGTTTCCTCATCGTCCCCTGTGAACTCCTTACTGGCCCTCCACCTCCTTAGAGGCCTCTAGCCTGTTTCCTGGATATCCAGATAGCCTGTTCACAGGTGTCCTGCAGCACCATTCTTTACAGCTCTAACTAAACTGTGTCCTCCTTGAAATTATCCTTTCACTTAGTTTGTCTGGAGAACCTTTTTACCAGAATCTTCTCAATTAACTTTATCACAAAAATAATGGAGATTCTTTTAAGAACAATGAAAAGAACTTTGAAAATGTTAATAGGGCCACTCAGTTGATACCTCCCTGAACTAATAGATATTATGCACAAATTACCAGCTATGCTTGTACTTATATTTGGAAATATGAATATAGATGTGTACTTGTTTTTGCAAACAAATTTCTCTGATTCTTTACATTACACGCTAAGCTTATCTTAGTAAATTCTTTAGCATGGGGACCCTTCCAGATCAACAAATCATGTCTGATTTATTTAAATGCTGTGTAATAATCCCATATAAACACATTCATTTTATCAGATTATTCCCCATTGTGAAGCATTCTGATTTTCTCTAGTTTCTGTCACTTCAAAAGATTCTTCATAGAATGTCATTGAACATTTTCTCATATACTGGTACCTTTGTTTCTATGAGTTTCTAAAAATTGAGATTACTGAATCAAACATTGCTTATATTTTGAATTTGAATAGTTATTTCCAGATTACTTTCCAAAAAGAACATAGAAATTCATATCGCCACCAAAAATCCAAAAGCATTTGGAGTTCACTGCAGTCTCTCTGAGCCTGGGTATCATCCCCAGTTGAGGTTTTTTTTTTCTTCTTTCATGTCTGTTTGAAAATAATAATATCACATTGGCAATTGCATTGCTTTTTCATGACTACTTAGACTGAACATCTTTTTAGGCATTACCAGCCATCTGGATTTTCTTTTCTGTAAGCTGCCTGTTTATGTCTTTTGCCTGAGTTTCTGTGTGGTCATTTGTCTTTATCTTAATAGTTTAGAGCAGTAATTTGTTCATAGGGCTATTAGAACTTTGCCTGCATATATATTAGTTATTTTTCTAAATCTGTTAATGTCTTTGCATATTATTTATTTTGGTTGTATTAAAAACATTATCTGGTTGTACATACCTATCATTTTCTTTATGATTTCTACATATCTTGCATTGCTTTAAAAGGTCGTCTTTATATTAAAGTCATAGATATTCAAATGCAATTTCTCATCATATATTTACAATTAATTTTTCACATTTATATCTTGAATTTATTTGTGAGTATGAGTTGAAGAAAATAATATGATTGTCTTCTGCCAGCTCCATTTGTTAGATGAACTACTCTTCCTTGGGGAAATAAAATGCTTTGGACATACATTTGTCTCATCGTGATTGATTGGCACAGCTTCATGATCAAACAAATACTTCCTTCCTGTGCTTTTTCCACAGTTTTCTTGTCTGCTCTTGGAAGTGTGTTAATAGAGTTAAAGAGCTTAGGATGTGCCTCTTTTTGTTTTCTGTTGACTTTATTTTGCTTATATTTCTAAACATTTAACTATAAAAATATTAAACATCTACAGATGTATACAGAACGATATACTAAATCCCATGTACCCATTACCTAGCTTCTGTAATCAACAAGTTGTGACCAATCTTGTCTTTGGTGCTTATTTGGGTACTGTTCACTCATGATCAGCAGAACCGCAAGCAGGAAAATTTTCACTGATTTTATTAATATTACTCAGGGTCTTTCTTCATACTTCAAAATTATTGTATCCAATGCCCCAAATTACAACTTTGGAACTCCAGTTGACTTTGAATTCTAGCATTATTTTCTTTTTGAAAGAATTGACATTTGTATAAGGTCACCTTCTGCTGAAACATGATCAATGTCTCCATTTTGTCCTATTTCCACACCCTGTGACTTTAAGGTGTCCTCTGAGCATTCTAGTCTGGGGTGGCCAACTGGTGTGTTCTCTTTTGATTTTATTTCATCCCTCTGTGACTGAGACTTGAATCCTAAGTTCTTTTCCTGCCAAACTTGCTATTTGAGAGTACTCAGCATTCTGTGTATAGTTGACTCCCAGGGTCATATTTTCCAGACAGGACATAATTTATTCAGCTGATATTTGTGGAGTACTCATCATGGCCCTGTGTTCTATTGGGAGCTGGAAAGACAGCGGTGAACAGACAGATGTGGTCTCTGCTCTCTAATGAAACCAAAGGATGCATTTAGGACAGAGAGCAGGATGGCTGACCCAGTCTGGGAAGCCAGGGAGGCTTCCTGTAGGAAGAAGTGTTTAAGTTGAACTCCTAACAGTCAATAGGAATGAGCCAGGCAGAGGCACAGAATGTGAATATCAAGGGAAGAGAGGTAGATGGTAGGAAAAGCATTTAGGCAGAAGTATCAGCTTCTGCACAGATCCTACAGGTACCAAGAGAATGAGTGGCTCCAGTGATCCTGGAGGTGGGGGGGGTCACAAAGAGCTGGGGTGGTAAAGGTAATGATGGCAGATGTCCTTGTCATCACTGTCATCTGGTTATACCATGCTCTGTATTAGGATCTGTTCTTAGCCCTTTGTGTTTGTCTGATTTCACCTTCACAGTAATCCATTGAGGATAGACATAAGGAAAGTGGAGCTCAGACAAGTCATCAACTTGGCCAGGTTCACACAGCCAGCAGGATTATGAGTCACATTTGAAACTTGGACTCCAAAACCCACTGTGGCAAGCTAAGACACTGCTGAGGAGTTTTGTGCAGGAGACTAGTGGAGTTATGCTTTCTGTGTTTGGCTGCTGGATGGAGGGGCAACTATAGTTGACCTTCTGTATCTGCATATTCTGCATCTGCCAATTCAGCCATGCTCAAATGGAAAAAAATATATAAAAAATGCTTTTGTACTAGACAGGTACAAACATTTTTCTTGTCATTGTTCCATAAATGGCAAGTAGGTACATAATACATTGTGTTTAGGACTATAAGTAATCTAGAAAAGATTTAAAAGTATACAGTAGGGTGTGCATAGAATACATGCAAATATTACACCACTTTATGTGAGGGACTTGAGCATCTACAGATCTTTGTTTCTGTGAGGGATTCTGGAACCAGTTCCACATAGATAAAGAGTGTGTGACTTGACCCAGTGGTTAATGGTAGGGCATCAGAGTTGATGTTAGGGTAAGATTTATTGGAACCCTAACAAAATATATAGATTGATGTCTAAAAGCATCTATGACTAGAAAGTGGGGTTCTACACATAGAGCAAACAAACTGAAGCAAATATTCTATGCTTCAAATTTAGAAGAAGTATTTAGAGGTGGAAAATAGAAAGAATGACAAACATCAGCAATAAACTAAATCCAGCTTTACTAATACAGCATTTTCACACAATTTTTTTTACAAAGGAGTATGATGTATTAGGCAGGGGCATCTGTATGTTAGCATATTTGTCAAGCTGGGTGTGGTAACCCCAGAGATTTGGGAGGCGGAGGCAGGAGGATCTCAAGTTTGAGGCCAGTCTCGGCAACTTGGTAAGACCCACAGCAACTTAGGGAAACCCTTCCTCAAAATAAAAATAAAATGTGTTGGCCATGTGGCTCAGTGGTAAAGCATGTCTGGATTCAATTCTCAATACCAAAAAATTAATTAATTAATTAAAAATAAAGCACACTCATCAAGAGCATCCTTGTTTGATATACTCCAGCCCAAATCTGCAGTATGAATTTTCCAGGTAACTGGAGCAGACTTCTCTATGAACCAGCATCTTGGGTGTTTTAACCATGTTATGAACAGCTTTCTAACATGAATCATATACTTCTGGGCTTATGAAGCTGAAGTTAGACATTAAATATGTCCTTTCCTTGATACAAGTGTGAAACCTGGCATAGTCAAAAGCACATTTAACTATGCACGTTTAACTAGGCAGGATGGGCTTTATCAACACTGGCTTCCCTTTGGGCCAGGTCAAGCATCTCTCAGAGCCTCACTGCTCTCATGCTATCTTCCACCAAGGTGGACACAGACATGATACCACTCCACATGTGCGTATAGTCAGATGCTTGCTGACTCTTATTTGAAAGATTCCATTGACCCCCAGGTATTCTGTCTGTTTGGGTGACCAAGTAAAAAACATGGACATAGAAAACTGGGCCTTGAATTGAGGGAGTGACTAAGGGGACAATCAGTCTGTTTTTAGATGTGAATTTAAGGATTCCTGGGAAGAGAGAGAAAAGAACTGGGCCTGCTTTTATTCTTTCCCTCCTGTGTTAACCTCTTCTTGGGGGGCGTTCTGCTTTGTGCAGGACTTGAGCATGTTGAAAAAGTGTTGCTGAACAGGCATAGAAGGGCCTTTGTTTCTGTGGTTGTGTACTTACTTTTCCCCCTTTGGGAATGATTTCTTCTTTCTTTTTAATAGACTATTTTTCAGAGCTCTTTTAGGTTCACAGAAAAATTGAGTAGAATCTATAGAGACTACATAGATATTCCCCCAACAGACATAGCCTCCCGCCATCACATCCCCCACTAGAGTGGCGCATTTGTCACAGTTGATGGAACTGCATTGCACATCATTATCACCCCACACACGTGGCTTGTATTACAGTTCAGCCTCTGTTGTACAATCCGTGGGTTTGGACAGATGTAAAATGCCATAGCCATAGTTTGAATCAGAAGTGTCCCCCAAAGGCCCTAGGATGGGACTATGGGAAGATTATGGAGTCTTTAGTGGGTAGGGCCCAGGGAAAGGACTGCAGACCATTGTGGGTATGCCCTTCGTAGGAATGAAGGCACACAGACCCTTCTTTCTTTTGTTTATCACCAGATGTTCCTGAAATGATACACTGTCTTGCCCAAAGTAACAGATTCAGCTAATCATGGACTGAAAACTAAGCCAAAATAAACCTTCTCTCTTTATAAATTGATTATCTCAGGTCTTTATTATAGTAATGGAAAACTGACTAGCATAGTCATGTACCCACTACTATAGTTTCATAAAGAATGATTTTTCAAAGTCCTAGAAGTCCTCTGCCCTTACTGTTCATCCCTCCCTCCCCACTCATCCCTGGCAGCCATTGATCTTTTCTCTGTTTCCAGTCTGCCTTTTCCAGAATGTCATATAGTTGGAATCTTATGGTATTTAACTCTTTCATATTGGCTTATTTGTGCATTGAAGCTTCCTACGTGTCTTTTCATGGCTCAATAGCTCATTTATTTTAAGGGCTAACTAATATCCTGTTGCCTGGACATGCCGCAGTTTATCCAATAAATATACTAAAGTTCATTTTGGTTATTTCCAAGTTTTGGCAATTATGAATGTAATATAATTGGCAATTATGAAATCGTGAATTGTGAACTGCTATGAATACCTTTACACTTATATTTTTCTTTCAGAATGCAAAATTGGAAAATATCCTCCAACTCCTGAATATGGAAAAACTCTGTAGGAACGTAAAAAGGGGCCACCCTTTAGTATCCTGTCCAATAGCATACAGTTCAGAGATGGCAATATTAGGATTTAGCCCAGGTCGTCTCTGCCGAAGCCCATTCTGCTCCACCCCTTCACAGGAGCTCAGTTGGCCACATATTATCTGTTTTGCTTGCCACAATGAGTGCTCCAGGATATAAAACTCCCTGACAGGACAATAAGGAATTAATTGAGTTTGAGTTGAGAGATTGGCTGGAAAGTAGACATTTCCAGAGCCAAACACACACAGGGATTTGAAACCTTGGAAGTGAATGGATGAACTCTGTCAAGAAAGGCATGACAGAGGTCCACAACAAGTCCATTAGAAATGGAGATGAGTCAGCACTAAAGGAAGTAGAAGAGAGTGACCAGAAAGAAGCAAAGAAGAATAAAATAACATCATGGAAGGCAAGAATTTTTAGTGCAGGGAGTTTCTTAGCCAATTTGTGCTGCTGTAACAGAATACTATGGAGTAGGTGTCTTGAAACAAAGAAGTTTATTCCTCACTGTTCTAGAGGCTGACAAGTTCAAGATCCCAGGAGCAGTATGGTGAGGCCTGGTGAGGACTCTTGCTGGTTTGTAGATAACTGCTTTCTTATTGCATTTTCACATGGTGAGAGCAGAGACAGAGTAAGGAAGTTCTCTCACAACTCTTATATGGACACTAATCCCATTCATGAGGGAGCCACCCCTGTGACCTCACTACCTCCCTGAGGCTCCATCTCTAAATACTGTCACATTGGACATCGGGTTTCAACATATGAATTTTAAGAGAACATAACAGTCAGTTCATAGCAGGATGGTTAGTATACTGCAAGAATGAAGGAAAAATAAAGCATACCTGACACTCAGTGCGAGAAATGAGAGTGGAAGATAGATAAGTGACCAAGGGCTGGGGAATGTGCAGAGGGGGAGGAACATGAAAGAGCTGGTGTGGGCGGTAACCCTGCAGAGTCGGGACTGCAACTGTGACCATGGTCTAGACGAGCTGTGGTCCCAGGAGGGTGTGAGCTATGCTTATGGAAAGGTACAGGTGCCCTCAAGGGAGGCACATGAGTGGATTCCCACCAGGAGTGTGGGCAAGATGGGATTAAGGGTACAGGAAGCAGAGGATTAGAGTCTGAAAGTGGAGGAGGAAAGTAACACCCAGTTTTAGCTGCACTTTCTTTTTTCCAGATCCACATGAAATGCCCTTGAAGATAAACTAGGTATTAGAGCTGTTATGTTGTTTTAACTTTAAAAGGAAGAACACTTAAAGGGCCATACTCAGTAATCACTTTCTTGGATACTCTGAATTTAAGCTTCTAAATTAATGTGACTGATTGCAGCTATACCTAGTCTCCTACCACGTACTAGACACTGAATTTACTGTGCTTTATCTCTTCTTTTCATGAAGTTAAAATCAGAATTGTGATACAAACAAGATCTAACATTTTGGTGGTCTATGGGGCATCATGGCTACAAGCCAAATATTTGTTTGTCCAATTATTTGTTTTTACATTTATGCTGTGTTGGCACTTAGCAGGTGTTTGTGCACTGCACATTGTGACAGTTGCTGGCTCTCCAGGGCAGAATAACAGACATGGCCCCTCCCTGCCTGGAGTTGACAGTATAATGAAGGATAAAGATATTAACACACTCCTGCACGGAATTGCAATTGGCATGCCACACAATAAAAGGGGAACAGTAACTTTTACGGAAAAAAATGCAGATGGGATTTAATTCAGATCATTTAACCTGGGAAAACTTTGAGCAAAGGACACAGACCCTGAGACCTGAAGGATAAATGTGAATCCATAAAGGAAAGACTCCAGGCCAACAAGACTGCAGACTGTTGAAAAATGGACCTTTGACAGTGCCACTGTCTCTTCTAGTGTTTAGGTCTCCTCCAGTGTGTGCTCCTGGCTGTGGGTGCGGTGAATCATGGCAGCAATCAGAGCCACCAGGGAAGTTGCCTGATGACTTTGTGGCCTCGATGAGCAGTCTTCTCAAGCAAGGCACATTGCTTGAGGAATCTGTGTCTTAGGAAAGGGATCTGGTTTGGTCTCTTGCCTCTCAAATATGATATATTAAAAAATATTGCCAAGGAGGTAAAATTGCATTCTCTTTCAGTTTTTACATTTCTTCTTTGATGTGATCAAGCTTGCATCTACTTTTCCTTTCTTTTCTCCTTCCTTTTCTTCTTGTCATGTTATTTGATTTTTTTTCCAAAAACTACACTTGCTTCTATCGTGCTTCCTAAGTGGGGAAAATGTGAATGCTTTTTTACAAAGTGTGTGTTTGTGTTTTAGTGTTTTCGAGGCTCTTTCTCCCTCCCTCCCTCCCTCCCTTCTCCCCTCTCTTAGGTAAAAATGGTTGATTCAATAGTGAGATTCAGGAGATAATGTTCATATTCCATTTTGAGAGTCCAGAGCGTGTGTGTAGGGACTATTCAGGAATAAAGTGTGATATACTAGAGAGGTGTTAGTTGGGACTGGAGTTTTAAATTTGGAAGATACTAGTGCCTAAATGATAGTCTGTGCCTGGTATGAGATAAGATTGCGTCACTGAGGAGAATAGTGAAAATGGAGAATAAAAAGGAGTCCAAGACTAAGCTGTGAACATTTGAACTTTCTGCGTGAGAGGAAAAGCCAAAGCCAAAAGCCTGTGTGTGTGTGTGTGTGTGTGTGTGTGTGTGTGTATGTGTGTGTAAGAACCCCCAAATAGCAGCTTAAACCACAAGTATTTGTTTTCAACTCCTGGTATGTGGGTAGCTAGGGCTTTCTGCAGGTCACTTTCATCCATGCTGATGGAGCAACATCACCAGTCTTGGTGGCAAGAGGGAGAGAAGAACTGGAAGTGTTGATCACAAGCAATTAAATATATCCACTCAAAATGTCACTTTTTCTATTTCTCTGGACAAAGCAGGTTGCATGTCCACATGTAGCTTCAGGGAGGCCACAATGTGCAATTCTTCTGAGTCCCCAGAAGCAGATGATAAGTGGATACTATTGAAGTAGTAATGCCTCTTCCAGTCCACCCTTCTGCTCACTGGGTATTCAATTCAGTCTTCTTCCTACACATACAAAAATGTAATTGCTCCCCATGGGAAACATCCTAAAGTCTGTCTACCTCAAAGTCAAGATTTCTACATGATTCCAAGTGTCTTTAGGTAAGGATGCTGTTACAGATTCTCTTAGTGTGGGACTCCTGTGGCCCCAAAGGGCAAGTTAACTGATACCCCACAACCACACAACCACACACACATGCACACACACACACACACACACACACACATCATACAGTGCAGTGGGACAGGAACAAAATGATTGTAGTGAGCACTCCAGTTCAGAAAGGAGAATGGGAGACAGGTGGCATTACTGGCCACTGAAGTCCTGAAATTCCCCTGGGTAGAGGTTCTGAGGGACCCATACCTTTGATCACTCTGTTTCCCAGTTCTGCCCATCCACTGTTCTGATCTTGGCTCCTTGATCTTTGGAGAAGAGGACACTGGAAGCTATGGCCTTGGAAGTTGGCAGTTTTCTCAGCCTGCTTCATATCTGTGGTAGGTTGGGGGACTCCCAAGTCATTTAAAGTCAGGAACAGTTACAGTTCTCTAGTACTTGAGGCTCATGCTTCCTCTGCCCTGCCCTCCAATTGGCTTTGGATCTGGTGGATCCCAGTCAACCACAGTGCAGTGTTTCCACATCCATGTTCCTCTTGGAGACTTCCCAGATAGGCTGCATGTCTTGACTCTCCTGCTCCCACCTTGCCCCTCTCTCTTGACGTAATTGTAGGTGGTCAACAGTAAGACATACCCGTAAGTTCTTTTTCCTGAACCTTTGTGCCTAGTTTTTCCACTGTGTGTGGATCAGCCTTCCTACAATCATAATCCAAAGAAAATTCCTTCAGGTAGAAGTCATTAACTCCTTTCAGTTTGGTTTTAGGAGCACAGCACCCCTGCCCTTGTAGAGTGACTGCAGAAGTTATGATGGGCACAACTGTATAGCTCAGTTTCTATGCAAGCTCCCCATCTGGGGACAGAAGAAACTAAGCTCAGCTCCTTAAAGTCCTTACCTACTCCACCCTAGCCTCTACCATGGTCTTGTCTCCTTAGGATGGGATCAAAGGCTTACTTATTGTGGCATGAATGTGATAAACATTTTAAATCAGCAATGAAAAGATAGACCATTTAACTGTGTAGTAAAACTTGGTCATCCATGTGGAAGCTACTCACTTGCTTAATCTCTTACTATATGCAACACTTAATTCCAGATATTTTTTTTAATTTTTAATTTTTTTTTATTTTGGTTCATTGTACACAAATGGAGTACAACTGTTGTTGACATTTTGTTCACCAGGTTGACAATCATTTATAAAATTAAAGATACCCAGCCTTGACCAGCATCCTTGACAAGCGTGCGAAGAGTCCAACACTTGCATGCTCAGTAGGTGGTGATGTATGTGATTCTTGAAGGACAGTGTGGCAGTTTCTATCCAAATTTAACACGTAATTCCATTTGATCTAGCAACTCTACTTCTAGAATTTTTACAATAACAGTTTCTATCTGTACAGGCCAAGAAGCCAGGCCAGGGTTCCTATTTCACTCTTATTTTAAAATAGGAGGGGAAAGTTCAAAGGGAAATGGTTAGATCAATAACCGTACATTTGTACAAGTTGTAAAGCTATGCAACTGGTGTAAAGAAATCGAATGAACTCTGCTACTGACATGGAAAAATATCTGTGATATATGAAAAATAAATCACCAAGAGCATATATTATGATCTTTATTATATCACTGCAAATGTCAAGGGAGCCTTGCTATGTAAAGGAAATGTTCAGAAGGATACATGATTAGTGTATCTTTCTCTCTTTAAGGCTGACCACTTAGCAGAAGTCCCATCCAGATGTCACACAGGTGCAGAGTGGAGCATAGACTTGCCAAAGGCAGCAGGTCACTTGTGCTCTGCCCTGAGTAACACTAAGTGCTACTACCTCCATTAAGGGCAGATTGTGCTGTAAGGCTGTTTCCCAGTGTGTACATGTGCATGCACACGCAGCTACGCATGTATATATACTGGTTTCTTGAGTTTCTTACTCAGTAGCCTTAGGCTCTGCAGGGCCTCCTCTTCCTTCTGGCTGTGCTCCTCAACCTTGCCTCCTATCCTGCCTGCTCTTGACTTCTGCAGCCTTTGTCTTCCATTTCTGCTCCACCCTCCTGCTTCTCCCCTCCCACTGCCCTGCAGGTGGCAGGATCAGAATAATTGCAGTAAGGGCTGCGTTGTCCTGAGAGGAGGGCGGGGCCTCCTCTTCAGCAGCTTCTGAGGCCCTGGGGGAGGCTGAATAGCAGCATCTTTGCTGCTTCCTTCTCATCCTCAAGTTTATCAAGGGGCTCTGGGGAATTGGGTCATAGCTGCCTGATCCACCAGACAGGCCAGGGGACAAGGACTTTTCTGATTGATAGCCAGTTGGAAACCCTGGAGTCCTTGCATATGTCAATATCCCTGGAATGTATTCTTATGTTGTCCAGGCCTCTGTTTGCCATCTGTAAGATCAAGGAGTAGACCAGGTGGCGCTGGGCTCCTTTTAACCTGAACATCCTGTGAAGCCCTCACGTGGCTCCTCAGTGGCCTAGTGCTGGCAGCTGTTGACTGGTCCCTGACAAGCTCTTAATTGAATTCTTCTGCCATAAGGTGTAGAACCTGGCAAAGATATTTTTTTTTTTGTTCCCCATATTTTATGACTTTATTTTTACACATGTCACATGTGATTTAGTTGTTTGTTTGGTTTTTTTTAAAGTAACAAAGAATTCTGAAAAGATTAATTCTCTGAAGCAGAGTTGCAGTCTCTGGTCTCCAGCCTAGATGGTGGCAGCTTGAGGACCTCGGTCTCTCCATGTAAATTCACTCCATGGCAGATGACAATGCCTTGCAACCAGAAGTGCATTACAGAGCACATTCATACACCTGCTGTTTCCAGCCAGGAAAGGCTTATGTAGCCAGTTCATGGGCACCCATGTCTTATTCTGTGAGGATCTTTCCATTTTCTGAGATATCCAGGAATGGTTACCGAGAAGCCATTTGTGAAAGCCACTAAATACATCCTGTGCAGATCCTGGTCAATAAATTTCTATTGAGCAAGGCCCCTGGTCAGCAGATTTCTATTGCTTTCTGTTGCTGTGACAGAGGAACTTAAAGGAACAAAGATCTATTTTATCTCATGGTTTCTGAGGCTTCAGTTCATGGTCAGTGGAATCTTGCTGTGTGGTGATGCAGAGCAGCATGGCAGAGCAGGTGTGGTAGAGCAGAGCTCCCTACCTCAGGGGAGACAGGAGGCAGAAAGAGAGAGCATGCACCAGGGCCAGGGACAAGATAAGCCTTCAAAGAGACACCTCCAGTAACCCTCCTCTTCCAACTAGGCCCCACCCTCCTAAAGTTTCTACCGCCTCCCAGTAGTTCCATTAGCTAGAGAGCAAGCCTTCACCATGTGTTCCTTTGGGAGATATTCCAAATCCAAACTATAAAAAGTGCCTACTTTGAGTCAGACACAGTACTATTTGATTTAAAATAAAATGTATCCCTTACGCAAGGGACCTTGGGTTCAACACGAAGGTAGATGTGCTGAGCTTTTGCCTTAACTTACATTACATAAACTGTCTACAGTAGGCATCACTTGGCTTCTCCATTGTATATACACTCAATTAAATTCAATACTCTCAAGTAAGTTAAGTTTTAATTTTATGGGAAAAAAAACAAATCAAATAATGATATTGTTTTATAAATTATTATATATTTTGTACTAAAACTCTTAATGCCTTTCTCAAGTATTGCTGGAGAAAATGGTGGGGGATTTTTTAAACTTGATTTTCAACTTTTATTCTTCAAAATGCTTTAAAAGGCTAACTATGGGTAAAGATTATACTGTGAGGGAGGAAAACAAAAGACATATTGATGACCAGGTGAGGTGGCACACTCCTGTAATCCCAGCGACTCGGGAGGCTGAGGCAGGAGGCAAGTTCAAAGCCAGCCTCAGCAACTTAGGGAGGCCCTAAGCAACTCAGTGAGACCCTGTCTCTAAATAAATAAAATACAAAGAGCTGGGGATGTGGCTCAGTGGCCGAGTGCCCCTGAGTTCAATGCCCCATTTAAAAAAAAAAAAAGACATATTGATTAAGGAAAGCTCAGGATCACTGGAGTGGAAGGAATCCCCTGAGGCCATTTATTTTGATTGCACAACTCTTAGTCATAACCGGAGGCTCCAGGTTCTTACAAGGTGTACATTTAAAGCAGAAGCATCTTTGACTTCACCCAAACCTAATGATGTCATTCTATTACCTTTCCCCAGTTGCAAAACCATCTACAGCCTGGTGCTGTAATATTGTACCCTACTTATCTTAAAGATGTACCTGCATTCATATACATGCAAATGTTACAAATACACCCCTGTACTTACATACATGCCCATGTGTACATGCATAGACCACTGATGCATAAACTTACTGATTGTATAGAAAAAAATAGCAGCTTTATTGAATGTGTCACAGATGGAGCTTACTTAAACTGTCTATAAAATGAGGAAAAACCACTGGGCTCCGTTCTATCTGTATCTTGAGAGCAATTTAAAAGCCTTCCACAATTTGTTTTGAAGTGTTTCAATTAACTCGCTATTAATATTGCCATTTACATTTTATTGAGTTTTATAGAGAGTAGCTACATTTATTAATTTCTGGATACATGATATATTAACCTGTAAGCTTAAAAGCAAACAAAGACAATGAAGAGTCTGATTGTATATAACTTGATGCAATTGGATTTTCATTGATTACAGATAATCAGTGTATTTACAGTTTTACAAAATGTTTTAAGAGTAAACAGCAGACTAAGTCCATCTGCTTTGCCTTTTATGGAGAAAATTCACTATAGGTTTCCCATGATATAGGGCACTTCTCTAACTGGAAAATCTAGATAAGATATAAGAAACCTCTTTTCAAATGTCAGACTCTGCATTTCAATTAATTTTTAAGGTGTGTATGTGTACCTGTGTTAGGCCAGGCACTGCATTTTAATGCACAAACAAAACTCCTTGTCCTTATGGGAATTATATTTTATACAGACTGTTGGTGAACAATGCTGAACAAAACAAGGCAGAGAAGGAAAATGTAAAGCATGGGGTAGGGGAACAGGATGAACATTCAGACTAGGGAGTCTAGGGTGGCCTTACAAGAGGTATGGAAGATTGGAAGGCTTCAAGGACAGGAGATGGACCATTCCAAGAAGAGAAAGGATAAGAAAGGCCTGTGGCTGGCATGTGCTAACATTCTTTGGAACTAGTTAGGGGGAGTGGCTTGTAGAGAAAAGTAGTGGAGAGAAGAAATGGGACCAAAGTGGAACAGGGTACCATGCCATTTGGAACATCATAGGATGTTCATCATAGGATGTGGTAAGACTTTGGTATTTCCTCTGAGTGAGGATGGGATGCCACTGGAGTGTCCTGGATACAATAACTTGATCATAAGTTAAACAAAAGCACTGTGTGGAATACAATTCATTCATTAAAAATGAAATTCTGTCATCTCTAGCAATGTACCTGAGCCTGGAGGACATTATGTTAAGTGACGTGAGTCAGGCACTGACAAATACTGCATGGTCTCACTCACATGTGGAACTTTAAAAAAAAAAAATCAACCTCATAGAAGTTGGGAGTAGAATAGAGGTTACCATAAGTTGAGGAAGGATGGGAGAGGGCAGAACAGGGAGAGGTTTATCAATGGATACAAATTACAGTTAGATAGGAAGACTAAATTCTTGTAGCTGTAGTCAATCATAATGTATGAGAATGTCAGAATAGCAGAAGAGAAAATTTTGAAGGTTTCACTAGTGAAAAAGCAAAGGAGATGAAGAATATGCTAGTCACCATGATGTGATCATTATACAATGTTTACCTGTATCAGAAGATCACATGGTACTCCTTAAAACCATGCAATCGTCGTGTCAGTTACAAATAAAATAATAAACCACCCATTGGGGGAAAGAGATCACGGTGGCTGCAGGGCAGGGAGACTAGCAAGGAAGCAGTTGCAATAATGCGGGTAAGAATGACAGTATTTGGATGAGGACAGTGGCGGGGAGTCATGAGAAGTTGGCAGTTCTATCTTCAAATCATATTTAGGGTTAGGGTTAGGGTTAGGGTTTGATGGGCCAGATATAGGATGTGAAACAAAAATGTTAAGTGACTACTGCATCTTTGGCCTGACCAAATGAGAGACTCTGATTGTTCTGATCAGAGATAAAGGATATGACCATGAGGTTTGATTCGCAAAGAACTATGAGGCTCCCTGGAGCTGAGCTTTGATGTGTGACTATGCATATGTGACTATGCATATTACACATTCAACTTCTTGAGGAAGTAAGGGAGTATCTGGGAGCCAAAAATGAAAAGGAATTTGAAACACAATGCCACAACTGTCAGTAATGAACAGGAGAAAGAAGGAGAAATTGACAAATGCAAATTATAATAAGAGACTGAATGCCTTTCAGAGTAATTTAAAACAACAAGAATAAAGTAGCAAGAATATAGAAAATCTCAAAAACAAAATAATGGGATTCTATCAAATATATAGAGCCTGTAGAATTGCAGGTTACGTAAAGTCACAGTGTTCCCACTAGGTATGTTTTTGCAATCCTATTCATTTATTCAGCAATCATTTATTGAGTTCCTCATATCAACCAGTTAGGTGCTTTACAGGGGAAACAAAGAAATTTAAGTCACAAGCCCACTGCTTAAGCCTAAGCAACCAGGCATAGTGTGGAGTATACAATAATGAGGGGGTATCATGGTGCTAGCAAATCTGGGGAGGGAAAATGATGAGAGAAGGTGGAGAAACTTTTTAAATCAGCTGAAAAGTAATAGAAATCATCCAGCAAAGTACAGGATGCTATAAGGAAAAGTTCAGAGAAGCATGGAATGTTTGCAGAATTTGAATTTTAGGGGAATGAGAACAAGTAATCAAAAAGTAAAAGAGCATATAAGATGAATACTGAGACAATTTAAACCTCAATCTAATATAGTAATAGGTTGTTACTTATTAAATAGGTAATGATTCTTAGGAAAGAAAAAAGCATCTGTCCATGTAAATAGAAATAAATGAATTAATAGGGAAATAAAAGGAAATAAGGAAGACTCTCTCTCATAGTGGAATATCAGTCAATAAGTGTTGAAGAAAGAAGGGGTTAGAAACTCACCACTTGGCAACCAGGTACTAATTGTTGCAGATAAGTATGTCATTGCTAAGACCAGTGTGGGGTTGGGGAATTCAATGAGAAATGGAACATCCACACACATTATCTCTTTGCAAGATATATATTAATTACAAACAAATTTCTCTAATTTTTAGTGAAGGAGCATGATGGGCATCACATTAACCAAGACACCAAAATTACCAACATTAGTCATGGGCCAAAGGGAGATCATTTGTCTTCTGATGTTCCCTGGGACATAGTATCATTTTCATGGTATTCCTGCCAGAAGTGCATAACAGAGTCTAATCATGAAACATCACAAGACAGACCTGAAGGGAGGAACATTCTACACCTAATGTGTCATAGTCATGAAATGAAAGACTAAGAAATGTTTTAGATTTTTAAAAAACTAGATTAGAGACATGAGAATGAAATGCAGTGCAGGATCCCATTCAGAGTCCTATAAAACCAACTGTTATACTACAGAGAACTTTATTGGGACAATGGGTGCTGTGGCTTTTATATGGTTTCAGAGTTCCCAAGGTCCCTGTGTTGACGTTTGACCCCCCATTGTGAGGTATCGAGAGAATGGACACTTAATTCAATTATAATCCAACTAAGAAGAGATAGGACCCATTGATTGAAACCTGGTAGCTTTATAAGAGGGAAAGAGGCCAGAATATATCCTTGCCTCTCACCCTGAACTGATCAGGACCCTGCCAGCAAGAAAGCCATTGCCAGATTCAACCCCTTCACCTTCAAATTTGTCGGCCAAAATAAACCTTTTTTCTATATAACACCCCCAGTCTGTGGCATTATGTTTTCAGCAACAGAAAATAGATCAATAGTATGGGTAAAATTTAAATGTAGTCCTTCAATTCATATTGACTGTAAAACGAATGTCAAACATTAACCTTTGTGGGTTCTAATTGTAAGATATATGGGAATTCCCTCATACTCTATGACTTTTCTGTATGTCTAAAATTATTTCAAAATGAAAAATGTAAAAAAGGAAGACAAGGTTAAATCAAAAAAGGCATTTTCTGCCACATTACGGATCAGTCTATAAATAGGTAATAATTCTTAGTAACTTTTCCAGTAGTCTTAGTGATCACTAATTCTTAGTACCTTATCCAGCAGTCTTTGTGGTTCATTCTGAAAAGGGTAGGTCTTTGGGCAACTTCCAGCAGGAGAGTGACCCACTCAAACTCCTGTTGCTCCTATGCATAGACTCTGCATAATGCCCTCACAGAGAACATGCCTTTAGAAAGTTCTTCAGGTTTTCATGATTCCTAATCTGAAAAATATTCCCCTGCAGTTGATAGGACAAATTTCATTATAGCACTCGCCCATCAGCAATGCCTCACATTGCTTCCAGCATGCTCTTGAGTTGTGATAATGAAGGCATTAGAACATGTGCTATCTTGCCCTGAAGCACAGGTGTGTGCACAGTTGATGACTCTCACTTATTTCTTCCATGTTGCTTTCTGTGGAGGATGTGTCCATTTACCTGTTGTATATGATTGTTTGCTCCACTGCCTTTGAATGTCTTGTATCTCAACAAGGTAATCTTGTAGAGCACAGAATAGAGGTGTGGATACAAACTGAATTATTGAATAAGTAAGTATATATGCACACATTTTAATTATGTATTACATATATTTTTTTAATTAGTAGACCAGAGGAGTTAACAGTAAACCTTTCTGTCTGGTTGTTTTGAGGGGGCTGACATGTATTATATATATTATAAAAATTGTGAAAATGAAATGTATATAAATGTAAATTATGACAACGAATATATCATTTTTTACAATCGTGTAGCTTCCTTATAAACCAATCTGAGCCCAATAATCTATGTCTCACTCCACTACTAAAATGTGGACAGCATCCATATCTTGTGTACCTGTTTGTCTGGGTAGAAATAGCAATGTATTCTTTAAGAAAGAGCCACTTGGGAGTTTAGGAGAGCAATGAGATCCTCAAATATAAAGCAGAGAAATGTGTTGAATGTTATTTTCCTTTGTGATGTTTATTATCTCTTCAGTATTCTTCTGAGTTCCTAATACATGCTATAAATTGTGCTAGGTCCCCAGATAGAGAAGATGAAATAGGCAGGTTTCTAGGACTTAAAATTCTCCAGAAAAGGAATGGATGGATGGGTGAATGGATGTGTAACATTATTACAGAGAATGATAGTGCTGCATAAGAAGTAGTAGTTGCTGCAGTTAAATAAAGGGACTGATAGTTCAGACGTGAGAGTAAAAGAAGGCCTCCCAGAGGTAGTGAAATTGAAGCAGAAACTTGAAATCAAAGAATGAAGATGGGAAGCACTTCCAGGAAAGTCAACCACAGTACAAGGAAGGGTTAAGAAAGTAGCTAGTATGGGTAAGGGTAGATGGAAGGCTGAGCCTGCATTGCTGGTTATACACACGGGAACCTGGAAAGGTGGGCCTGGCTGGGTGGCACAAGACAGGTGAGGTCTTGGCAAGAAGTTTAGATCTTATTTCAATACAGTGGGAAGATACTGATGAGTTTCAAGCAGTAATGACATGATATAATGTACATCTTTTAAACATCTTTCTAGCTATGTTGAGAAGGGACTGGAGGAAGGTGGTTCACTGATGTAAGTAAAAGTATTGAAGCTGAATGAAATGATCAATAGCAAACTAGCAAATGTCCAACCAAATGCCAGGAAAGCTATTTTTCAAAAATGTTTGTAGACAGAAGTTGGATTGGAGAAGTCCTTTACCATTCTACTTATTAGCTTTATATAAATGCTCTTTTATGGTCCATAGGTTTTTATTGGCTGTCATTTTTATTGAAAAATAACATATATAAGGAAAACACATACATCGAAATGCACAGCTTCATGAGTTATAAAAATTTAAGGATGCCTTTCTAATTGCCTCTCACCTAAACAAATAGGCCATTGTCTGCAACCATCCTGCCCCCTGTGCTTGCTTCCCAGTCTACCTCCTTTTTCTTCTAACTCCTCTTTCTAGAACTATGACCTCTAGCCTATAGATTGCTTTTGTCTATTTTTAACTTAATGTGATGAATGGAATCAAATACAGGTTGACTATCCCATATTCAAAATGCTTGAGACCAGAAATGTTTCGGATTTTGGATTTTTTTTTTAAATTGGGGAATATTTGCATATACATAATGAGATATACTAAGGATGAAATCCAAGCCTAAAACTGAAATTTATTCATGTTTCATATATACCTCATACAGCTAGTCTTCAGGTAATTTTATACAATATTTTCAGGGCATTTGCTTAAATGAGATCAGGTGTGGAATTCTTCATCCATGATGCTGTGTCCATGTTCAAAAGAATCAGATTTTGCAGCATTTCATATTTTGGATTTTCAGATTGATGATGATCAACCTGTAGCGTGTTTTTTGTGCACCAGCAGATTATTTGTTCATACTGTACTATTAATATACTATTTGTTTGTGCATGGTTGTATTTCACAGTTTGTATGTGTCAAGTATCCAGTTGGTCCACTGGTTATCATTTGTGTTGCATCTAGTTTTTAGCTGAGTAATGCTATTGACATTACTTTCCTTATCTTCTGATGCACATTTGGTTGTGTGTATACCAAATGCTGTAATTACTAGGTCTTGGGGTATGTGTAGGATGAACTTTGGTGAATATTCTAAGTAGTTTTTCCAAGTTGTCTTACCAGTCTCACTGTAGGAGAACTCTGGTTGCTTTGCCAACACTTTGTATTTTCAGTGTTTGTAATTTTAGACATCCTGGTGGGTATGGAACTGTCATCTCAATTTAACTTCACTGATGATTAATTAGGTTGAGCAACTTTCCATGGATTCTTGGCCATTCAGTTGTCCTCTTGGGAAGAATGTTTTCAAATGCCTTTCCACTTTTCTTTCAGATTGTCAATTTCTATTAACTTCTTCTCTATGGGTTCTGGATAATAGCCCTTTCTTTACTCTATGGATCACAATAATCTTTTCGGAGAGTCTTACCTTTTCACCCTCTTTGTGATGTTCTCAAGTGAAAAGAAGTTCTTAATGAGTCTGCTTTATCATTTTAAAGATAATTTTGACAGCTTTTTTCAGAAATCTTTGCCCATCCCAAGTTCATGAATAGGTTCCTCTATCAAAGCTTTATTATTTTACCCTTCACATTCAGAAATACCAATTGGACTTGATTTTTGTGAATGCTGTGAAGTAGGAATCAAGACACATTTTTCTATATGTCTGTCCCATCAACTCATCACATTTAGTGCAGAAATTAATCCCCTCTCAGTCTGCAATGTCAATTTTGACAAATATGACCTCTTTTATAATGCTGTATGCAATAGGATGTCAGTGTTGAAGTTTGGCACAGAAACATAAGTATAGCAAATGCTACACCCCAAAAATGAGGTGCCAGACCAGAAGACCCCAGTTAGGAATGAGTTAGCTGGAATCACTTCCCTTGTTCTTGGACACCTCAGGCTGATTAGGAAGATAAAGGAGACATCAGATGTTGGGGGTTATAGATATAGAGTAATCTGGGAAGACATACTTTTGAAAAAACAATTAGAATGCTAGTGTCAGCTCCTTCTCTCTGGTTGGAGGGGCACCCCATACCTGGAGACTTTAGGACTGAGGATCAATAGGGATATTCAGTGTGAAGGTGCCATATCTGGTTGGGAGCATCTGGGAATCTAAAGGATGAGAAATAGGACCAGGACACATTCCTCAAGGTTTCAAAGAAGGGTATGTGCCTAGATTCCAAAGACCTGAGACAGGCTGTAATTGTGCAGGGACTCAGTAGCAACAAAGTAGCAAGAGTGCATGAGTTGGGCATCTGATTCCTAGGATGCTGAAATTGCTGAAAGTAACTATTAAGAACAGGCATGTAGCCACATGGGGCAGAGATATCTCAGGTAAGTGACTGTTCCACATAAAAGTCTGCAAGGGAGCAATAAAAGCCACCATCCAGTGAATAAGACAGAGTGTGGAATAAGACACTCAGGTTAAACTTCCTGTCCTGCTACCCCTGCACCACATCCCCCAGCCCTACTCAGCAGAAGATGAGTGCTAAGCACAGGCCCTTTAATGTCAGGAGCAACCTTTCTGAATTCTTCCAGCTAAATGCAATTTAAAGAGATCAGAGGGAGAGAAGCAATTGATTGAATTTTCATTACATCCTCTAAGTCCTGCTCATACAATTTCCTTTTATCCAGGCAGATAACTCCTGACCTTCAGCAGTGCCCCAGCTAGAGTCACATATCACACAGGGCCTATCACACCTGTGGGAGAGAAAGCCTCCAATAGTCCAGTGTCTCTGGCTCTGGAGCATAACTGTGCTTCCTTGCTGCTGCAAGATGTTGTTTCTCCAGTAATCTTTCCCAAGTAATGGAAAGAGCAAAATAGAAACACAATAACTATATGTTGAAGTAGGCAGGAAAATCCTCCATCAGGCCACTGTCCTGGTATGATATGTGGCCTCCCAGCCACTGAGATTTTACAGAGTGAGTCGCTTACTGCAATGAAAGCATCTTTATCTGAGATGACAGGAACATAAAATGCATTCCTTCATTGTTTCCAGTTAGGTCAAATATGCATTGTTCTCCTACGTTCTTTAAACCTCAATGCAAACCAGGGAACCAGCTCTCAAGAAACCAGTAGAGTTGTGCAAAATATTTTGCTCTGAAAGATGTCAGGGAGATAGAGTCTTTCTCATTCTTGGGTCTGCATTTTTCCATTTTTCAAGACTCTGTAGGTATTGCTGATATCATCATACAATTTAGAATTTATTTTTCTCTGGGGAATCAGGTGTCTTCAGGGTGATGTATAGCAAATGAAGTTTGCAGAATCATGGAGACTAGTGATAAATAAGGTGAGACAAGAGAAAGGGAGAAAGAAAAGAAGGGAAACAATTTTGAGCAGAGAAACTAGAACCAAGTAATTGTATTTAACGCCTTGGGAAGAAATAAGTTGCACCACTGCCCTGTGTGCTCTTTGGAGTCAGCTCCTGGGAAACAGGCTAAAACAGGGAGTATAAGCAAATCAGGACATTGCCCTCCTCTGGGCTGCACTCCAATGGTATAACTGAGAACCTGCATCCCACAACACATGTACATCAAAGTCATTTTTATCTCTTACACCTCTGTATAGGAAACTGTCTCCCATTACTAGTTTTGGAAATCAAGCTTTCTCCATCCACAAACTAGCCAGGTAATAAGATTTAATATAAAGCTCCATTCATCACTGCTCACTCTGATCCTCTTTTTTTTTTTTTTTTTTTTTTGTCAAATCAACACTCATATTCTGTGTGAGACCTATTCCAAACCATAAACAGATCATAAAAAATAGTAACCCCAAACTCTGATCTAGACTTACCATGACCACACATGGCTTCTGAAAATGAGAGTCTTGTGCTGTGTATTGGGGGTTGTTCAGTCCTACTGTGCTTTGTTCCCTACCATGGGAAACTGATTTTCATTGCATACTCTGGGAACTAACTTAGAGGAGTTGGTGCCATTCTTTTTTAATATCCTACCTAAGAGGTCCCTTTTAACTTGGAATTTGCTGAAGCAACCAGAAAGTGTCTTTGTTGCAAAGAATGGAATCATCCAAAGGGAAGCCAAGCATGTGAAGTTCAGTATAATTTCAAGGACAAGATGATTTAAAATATGGTGTATTAAGAGAAAAGCTGAGGTACAGTGAGGCTGATAGATCAGGGGACTGATGGCTTCCATTGAAATTCTAGTTGTTGTTCAGAGTTCCTAAGAGAAGGGGACATTCCATGTCATGGACAGCCACATAGAGAAGCACCAGGATTGGTCAGGAGGCAAACGGAGAGGGCAGAACTGTGAACAAGCATCCTGATTGTGATTTCTGAGAAAAGGAATTAGGAAGATGGGGTAAGCAGACTTAGGACTGATTTGAATAAATGCTGTTCTAGAGCATAGTGCTGTTCTAGGTTGTTTGGTACCTGGTCCTAAGGTGATTTGGGTAGGTGAATAAAGGCTTGGAATGTGAGGCCCCAGTGATTAGAGGAGGTTGGTGATGTAGAGTCTGATTGCTTTGATTGCACAAGAAAGTTGTCTTGCCAGGAGAGTTTTTTTTACTATCCCTAGGAATAAGGATAGCTCTGGAAGGGGAGTGCCTCCAGGTCAGCAAGATCCCAGATGGTTAGGCATTAGAATACAGGAAATATAAAGACATGGTTAATATACAACTACACCTCCAGCAAGGTCCTAGCTCACTTTGAGGTGTATAGAAGCACAGAGCTGACCAGGCATGGTGTCCTGTCTACCCTGAGTCTCCTTCCCATTGCACAGTGGATTTCCACAGGTGCTATGCCTGAGGGAGCTTCTCTGCCCTACTTCACCATGTCCTTCAGAGCCAAGGTTTTACCCACTCCCAGCCTCTTCTGTAGCTCACACCTCTCCATAGTTGTTCCTAGCAATTTTGGCTCCTCTCACATGTTAACCTACTAACCTCAGGTGTGCAAAGACACTGGTGCTATGGGACTCTCAGTGCACACTGTGGAACCCAAGTTGGGTACTGCTTCACATGAGGACCGGGTCTACCAAAGGCAACCTGTCCTCTCCATGCACGCATCCTGGAGAGAAGATGTTGTAACTGCAAAGAAATCTCCATATCAGCTCCAATTGGCTGTACTTGAGATTAAAGTACTTTAAGCAAGTAGGGCTAGCTTTTTCTGTCCCTGTTGGTTAGTGCCCTGTTATAGTGGTGCTGTTCTATGAGATTGAATCCTTTTACAGTGTTCTGTAAAGTCTTATGATCTCCCTGTTCAGCAGCTGATGAGGAGGAGCAAGTGCAGGGCCCCCCTCAACCTTGGTCCCTTGTTGACATCCCTCTCTGCACTCTTTTCTGGGTTATACCCACAAACCTTCTCCTGGCTACGGGGTCTGGGGTATTGCTGGGTCACCATTTCATGCCCCATTTACACTCTGGCTACAGTAGCAGTGATAGTGCTGAACATAAGAGCATTTATTTATATATGCCTCTTGAAGGAAATGTCATCCTTTGCCATGCTCTAATTGGATTATTTGGTCTTTTAGTATTGGATTTTGAGAGTTCCTTATATATTTTGAATATGATTTCTTGTCAGCTATATGGCTTACAGATATTTTATTCAATTCCATAGATTGTCTTCTCACTTCTTTTTTAAAAATTTTTAATTGACACATAATAATAATTGCACATATGTATGAGATGCAGTGTAGTATTTTGATATATACAATGTGTAATGACAAAGTCAAGATTATTTGTATTTTTATCACCTCAAACATTTATCACTTTTAAATTTTTGCTCTTTTTAGTTATACATGACAGTAGAGTATATTTTGACATATTGGAAATCTTTAAAATTCTCTCCTCTAGCTATTTTGAAATACATAATACATCTTTTCATTTCTTAGGGTCTTTCACAAAGATTTCAATCATATTAAAGTCCAATTTCTCAATTTTGTTTTTGAAGTCACCAAGCCCTAAATCCCAAATACTCTCCCCTTTGTTTTCTTCTAAAAGCCTTATCAGTTTGTTTTACATAGAAATCTATGATTCATCTTGACTGATTATTGTATAAAATGTGATACTTAGATTGGGTTTTGTTGATGGACATCCAGTTTGCAAATGGATATCCATCTGTGGAAGAGTCTGTCCTTCCTCCTTTCAACTACTTTTGCACCTTTGTTAAAAATCATATTTGCTTCAACAGCACATGTACTAAAAATGGAGTGATTCAGAGAAAACTCTCATGGCCCTTGTGCAAGGATGATGTGCAACTTTGTAAAGCATATTTTATTAATGCCACTGAATCAGGCACTTGAAATAATTTAAGTGATGCATTCCATGTTGCTTTTTGTATAATTTTTAAAAACCTAGTAATTTAATACACCAACAACATTGAATTGTACACTTTGTCAGACTGTTTGATATGTGAATTATATCTCAACAAAGTTTTTTAATGTAGCCAAAAGCAAATGATAATAAATCAATTGGCTATACTTGTGTAGGTCTATTTCTGAGTTCTCTCTTCTATATTTTTAATCTACAATTATAATTGCAAAAAGCATAGTTATAAATGCCTTTGTAGTTTTAATTTCACTGTATTTTTATATGTATTGGTCTTGTATCTGTGAGCTCACCTATTAGTTCCAGGAATCTTTGTAGATTCCTTGGATTTCCTATGTAGAATATCATGGCATTTGCAAATATAGGTGCCATAGTATTTATTTATTTCTTCCTTTGCCATCTGTATGCCTTTTGTTTCCTTTTCTTGCCTTTTTGCTTATTCCTCTGTCTAGGACTTCCAGTATCATGTGGAATAAAAGTGATGAGAACAGATATCTGTGCCTTTTCCCCAGTCACAGGGGAAAGGAAATCAATCTTTCACCTTTATCTATACTGTTAGCTGTTGAATTTCTGGATTTCTGTATCAAGCTAGGGAAATTCCCTTGTGACTCTAGTGTTCTGAATTTTTTTATCATGATATAGTCATGTGACTTCTATTCCTTAGCCAATTAGGAAGGTAGGTTATACTGATATATTTTTGAATATTAAACCAGCCTGGCACTTAAATCACTAAGTTCTTTTGCTTATTTTTAATCAGATTTGTTTTGTTTTGTTTTGTTTTGTTTTGTTTTGTTTTGTTTTGCTAAAGGGTTGTATATGTCTCTACATATTTTGAAGATTAACCTCTTGGTTTGAAAATATTTTCTCCTATTCTTTAGTGACTTTTCATTCTATTATTTCCATTGTCGTCCAGAAGCCATTTGGTCCAATGTAGTCCTGCTTCTCTATTTTTGCTTGCATTGTTTATGTTTTGGGATCTCTCCCAAGAAATCAAGAAGTTTTCTCCCTGTGTTTCTTCTAGAAGTTTTACAGTCTCAGGCCTTATATTAATTCCTTTATCCATGTTGAGTTGATTTTAGTGTATGGTATAAGATCAAAGGACCATTTTTTTTCTTTTGCATGTGAATATCTAATTTTCCCAACACTCTATTGAAAAGACCATCTTTTCCCCATCTTGTATTCTTGGCACCCTTGTAGAGGATCAGCTGACCGTATACATACTCCTTTCTTTCTGGGCTTTCAATCCATTCTGTTGGTCTGTGTGTCTGTTTTTATGCCAGCACTATGTGATTTTGATTACTGTTTTTCATAACATATTTTGAATGATAAAGTGTGATACTTTCAACTTTATTCTTGCTAAAAACTACCTCAGCTATTCGGGATATTTTATAATTCCATACAAATTTTAGGATTCTTTTTATTTCTATAAAAATACCATGGTGATTTTGATATAGATGTATTTGATTTGTAGATCATTTTGAGAAGTATGGACATCTGAACAATAGTAATTCTTCCCATTCATGCACACCAGGTATTTTCCCATTCATTTATGCCTTTGGTTTCTTTCATAAGTGTTTTATAGTTTTCAGTGTTTGGGTCTTTTACCTTCTTGGTTAAGTTTATTTCTAAGTATTTTATTATACTTGATACTATTTTAAATAGGATTGCTTTATTTTCTTTTTGGATCATTCATTATTAGTGCATGGAAATGCAATGGACTTTTGCAGGTTGATTTTGTATCCTGCAGCATTGTGAGTTCATTATTATTTCTAATAGTTTTTTCTTTGCAGTTTTTGTACATATAAAAATCATGTTTTCTGCAGACATAATACAGTCAAATTATCTGGATGCCTTCCATTATGCCTTCTTGCATAATTTCTCTGCCTCGGACTTCTAGTGCTATGTTGAATTTAAGTGGCAAAATTGATCCTCTTTTCTTGGCCTTGAACTTAGAGTAAATCTTTCAGTTGTTTACCATTAAGTGTGATGTGAGATGAGGACTTTTCACAAATGGACTTTATTATGTTGAGTCAATTCCTTCTATACCTTCCTTTCATTTATTGGTGCTTTTATCATAAAAGGTTGTTGGAATTTTGGCACGTGATTTTTCTGTCTCTTGAGAAGATTGTGTGATTTTTGTCCTTCATTCTGTTAATGTGTATCACATTGAATGGTTTGCATATGTTAAACTATTCTTGCCTCCTAGGGATAAACCCCACTTGGTAATGTTGTATGATCCTTTTGATGACTGTGTGGCTTGCTATTATTTAGTTAGTGATTTGCATCCATATTCATCACATACATTCGTCAGCATTTTCTTTTTATGTGGCATTTTTTCTGGTTTTGGTATCAGGGGGATGGTGACCTCATATAATGAATTTAGAAATGTTCCCCCTCTTCTATTTTGTGGAAAAGTTTAAGTCTTAAAATATTTAGTAGAGTTCACCATTGAAGCCATCTGGTCCTGAGCTTGTCATTGTTGAGAGGGGTTTGATTACTCATTTGTTATTGGTCTTCTCAGGTTTTTTATTTCTTCTTGAATCAGTCTCAGTAAGTAATGTTTCAAGTAGCTTATTCTTTTGTTCTAGGTTGTCCAATTTATTGGCATGTAGTTGTTCAAAACAGTCCCTGTCATCCCTTTTATTTCCATACCATGAGTTGTAATGTTTCCTTTTATGCATTTCCATCTTCTTTTTTTCCTAGTCTAACAAGAATGTGTTAATTTTTTCGTCTTTCAAAAAAAAAGCTTCTTAGTTTCACCAGTTTTCTCTATTGTTTTCTACTATCTTGTTTATTTCTTCATTGGTATTTATTATTTCTTTCTTTCTGCTAACTTTGGGTGAGTTCGTTCTTTTTAGGTCCTACAGGTGTAAATATCAATTGAGATCTTTTTTCTTTTTTAATGTAGGTGCTTATTACTATAAATTTTCCTCTGAGAGCTGCTTTTCTGAATCCCATAGGTTTTGGTATATTGTATTTTCATTTCCATTTGTCTCAAGATATTTTCTGATTTTCCTTTGACAAAATGATTGTTCAAGAGTATGTTGTTTATATTCCACATAGTTGTGAATTTTCCCAGTTTCATTTCATTGTGGTTGAAAAATTTTTGATTCACTTTCAGTTTTGTTGAATTGATTAAGCTTATTTTGTGACCCAGCATAAGATCTGTCCTGAAGTATGTACCATGTGGCTTGAGAATGTGTCTTCTGTTGCCACTGGTGCAATGTTCTATATGTGACTATTAGTCCATTTCATCTATAGTTCTGTTCAAGTCTGCTCTTTCAGACCTTCAGTCTGGGTAATCCATGTGTTATTGACCGTGGAGCACTGAAGTCTCCTATTTTTATTGTGTTGCTGTCTCTTTTCCCCTTCTCTGTCCATGGAAGCAGCCCCTGTGAATTTCTGCAGCTTTACTTCCTGGGACAGCTAAGTACCACAGGTACCCAGGCCACAATCTCAGACAGGTCCTTTTCCTTATTACCATCTAGGTTTTGACTGTTTTTGTTTGTTTGTTAGTTTGTTTATTTGTTTTTTGGCGGTGCTGGGGATCGAACCCAGGGCCTTGTGCTTGCAAGGCAAGCATTCTACCAACTGAGCTATATCCCCAGCCCCCTTGACTGTTTTAATTCCCTCACCCTCTCCCTGGTCCCTGAGGTCTTGCTCTTGCCCTGTGAAACTCTGTGCAGTACTGGCGGTCACTTAAGATGTGATGCACTGTAAAGAGGGAAAGTCTTCTCTGCTGTGGGCAAGAACCTGGTTCATGAGAGCTTTCCAGCCCTGTATCCAATGGAAGTGCAGCTGAATAAAATCCAGGTCTTGGTGGCCCAATGGTGGGTGCTAATCTTGAGGACAAATACTTGTGGCATACATGCAGATATGGATCTTGTTTCCTGGTTATTTACCTGGATTGATTGTGGCCTAGCTAGGGGTAAAAAACCCACAAAAACCTTTTCTGTGGTGAATGATTGGAATGTTTTAATGACGTTGTTTTTAATATTGCAGAGATAATATTTGACTATTAGGGAAAATTCAGAAAATATATAAAAGAGCAAAGATGAAAATAGCAATTACTTAGAATCCTTTAACTCAAAGTCTTGCAACTGATAGCATTTTTATTCCTTTTTTTATTATAGAAAATCAGCATATACTTATGGTAACCAGTGCCTTTCCATTTGTAGTCTTCTTTTTCCCCAGCTCAGTTCCATCTCCCAGGATACAGTTTAACCTTCCATACCTTTTTCTATACTTATACAAATATGACTATTTACAGAGCTTTATTTTGTTTCATTTTTTTATCAAAGGACTTAAGTTATATATCCCTCTACAACTTGCTTCTTTCCATTAACCATAAATTGTGGACATATTTCCAAAGACACATGTATACATATTTTTATAATGAGTGTATATACATCAAACATTTGCACATATAGACATATATGTACATACCCACACATATATGCACACCAACATATGTGTGTATGTACACAAAATCCACATTTTTTTAGGTAGCTGCATAGTATTTCATGGGCAGCAGGCTGCACATACAAACATTGCTCTCAAATATGCAATGCCATGGAGGTTGGTCTTTCATGACTGATGTGTCCTCCTGTTTCCTCTCTCTTCCCAGAGTGGGAAGGACAGAGAGGCTTCGAGTCAGTATTATCCTGAACTCTGTGACTTTAGACCCTTCTTTGGAAAATGCTAAGTCTTCCCAATTCCCTGCCTCCCCTTGGGATCCTGGCCTATAGGACAACCACAACACTCTCGGGAGCAAATAATAAATAAGGTACTTTAAATAATGATGCTGGAGTCTAGTTGTGTCCAGGAATCTCACAGCTGTCCTTTTGCTAGTCCCTGTGCTAGGTGCCCATGTGCATCCTGTTCGGGTACAGGCTGCTATACACAGAGCGACACTGGGTCTGTCCACAGCCCACTCTTCTGCTGGCACCTCTATGGATGTCCACATCTGGCAAAATTCCTGCCCTTTCCTAGGACATGTTCATGCCTGGGAGTGGGTGAAGAGATTCAGCCCCTTTGTATTTCTGAATCTTGGGTGCTTCATCCTAGAGTCTTTAGTATCCCCTTCCCCCAACAGGCGTAGCTGGAAGGTCTGCCTAATGACCTCTTTGCAGGAAGGTCTGCCTAATGACCTCTCTTGCTCACTGAGACTTCTGGATCCTTGCTCTTCACAGGCACAGCTTAGCATGACTTGTGCTTTCTCAGTCTCTCTTCCTCTCTTGCTCTTGCTCTTGCTCTCCTTATCTTGCTACCCCTCTCCTTCGCTTTCCTGAATGTCTTTCTGCACTACCCCCTCATACTCCTGCATTCTGCTTAGATTCTTAAGATCCCACAATCCCCAAAAAGATCCAGTGTAACCCATCCTTGCATCCTTTTACTTTCCCTCTCATCCTCTCTGAAATTTCTCTCCATGGAGGCTTTTGGCCTAGGAAGTGCTCGGGATATCCATCTCTCCTTGTCTCCTTACTCTGCCCGAGTCCTTGAAGCAGCAGGCTTTTCATTTCTTACCATCAAATCTTGAGGTTCCCCTGTCCCTGACAGATGGTCACATTTTGTGATCTAGTCTGATCTAGGTCTCCCTCAAAAGGCCCTTGAGATGCTGATGGAGCTGTTGGAATTTTAAATTTGCTTACTTGGTTTTCTATCTCCACTAATCCTGGATTTCTAGACTATGTTCTCACTAAAGAGATTAAGAAAGGTCAGCACAGCACTGAGACTCAGAGCTGATCAGTGGCTTCTTTGATTTTGAGTGTAAGTCAGCTTTAAAGGGGAAAGCTGCAAAGCCAACATGATTTAAGGAGGAAATGTGTGAATGTTCAAAATGGCATTATCATTACAATGGAGTGTAGCTGGATAAGAATTTATCCCACCACTTTCCTATGGGTGATGTTCGGACTTTTTCTATCACAAAAATTGTTGAGGCAGGGAAAGCCTCTTATAAATATATTTTTTTCCTGAAACTATTAATTTCTATAGAATAAACTCCTAAAAGCATGATTCAAAAGGCTCATGTAATTTAATTCTTAGTATCCTTTGGGACATCCTTTTTCAATTCACACCCCCACCATGAATGTATGAGGGTCTTGTTTGCACACATCTTTGCCAGTCCCATTCAGTAAAAAACAAAAGTATCATTTCATTTCACACTTCTTTGACTACCTTGTGAGATGGTGGATAATGAATTTTTTTCATACCATAATCAGCTGTCTCTATTCCCTCTTTTACAAGGATAGCTTTTGTCCAGTGTCCTCTAAGGCTACTGTTTTATTTGTTTAGCAGCACTGGGGATTGAACCCAGGCCCTTGAACATACTAAGTAGTTGCTCTAACTACACTGAGCTACATCCCCACCCTTTTTGTTTTTTTATTTTGAGACAGAGTCTCGCTAAGTTACCCAAGCTAGTCTAGAACCTTTTTATCCTCCCAAATTGTTGGGATCATAGGCACACAGGACTGCATCTGACTCTATTGTTCTTTTTAATTATCAATTATGCTAAGTGAGATCGGCCAATCCCAAAAATCCAAAAGCCGAATGGTCTCTCTGATAAATGAATGATGATATATAATGTGGGGGGGAAAGATGGCAAGAATGGAGGAAAGATAGCTAGCATAGAGGGAAGGGAGGGGTGGGGGCGGGTGGGGGGTAAAATCAATAACAGAGTGTGTGACAGATATCATTGCCCTGTGTACATGCAAGAAAGCACAGATGGTGTGACTCTACTTTGTGTACAACCCTTGAAACAATAGCTGTACTCCATTTGTGTTCAATGAATCAATAAGTAAATAAAAAAAAAATTGTGTGCATTCTTCACATGCTAGTAAATCTAAATTTAGTCAAATTTGATGGAAATTTTTCCCAATGTCTTTTTTTACTATATATATATTTACATATGTGTATATATATATACACATACACATATATATATATATATATAAAATACATATATGTAAATAATATGAGAAGTGTGAACTTTTTACTAAGGGACTTTCAAAGCTAAATGAATAGATAATTGTACTATGCTTTTTAGTCTATTTTCTGTTGTAATAAGAGAATATCTAAGACTGGGTAATATATAAAGAAAAGAACTGTATTTAGCTTATAGTCCTGGAGGTATAAAAGAATGGTGCTGGCTTCTCCTTGGTGCTGGTGAGTACCTTCTGGCTACATTACTACCTGGCAAATGGCATCATGGCAGGATCCTGTTAGAGAGGGAGTGATTGCATGGCAAGACAGGTCAGGGACTGGGCTTAATAGTTTTATAACAATTCACTCTTTTGGTAATTAACTAGGATCCCATAAGAACACTATTGATCTCTTCCAATAATAATGCTTACAATGACCTACCCCACCTTCACTAGGCCCCTGTTACCATTTAGATCTGGAATGTCCCCCAAAGACTCATGTGTTGAAGGCTTGCTCCCCAATGCAGCAAGTTTCAGAGTTGGGTTTGGGGAAAAGCAATTTGATCATCAAAGCTCTAACCTCATCAATGGATTAATCCATTAATGGATTCATAGCTGAATGCGCTATTGGGAGATAGTGGAAACTGTAGGAGATGGGACTTAACTGAAGAGAGTGGGTCCTTGAAACTGCGCTCTTGGGGAATCTTATGGTTTGGATCTGAGTTGTTCCCCAAAAGATCCTTTGTTAATGCAGGAATATTCAGAGGTGAAATTATTAGATTAAGAAAGCATTACCCTAATTAGTGTATTAATCCATTTGATGGATTAATAATTTAAATCGACTTACTAGGTGGTTACTATAGCCAAGTGGGGTTTGGCTGAAAGAATCAGGTCACTGGGGATATGCCTCCAGGGTTTATATTTTGTTCTGGTGTCTGGCTCGTTCTGCTTCCTGTCTGTCTTGAGCTGAGTAACCTCCTTTCACCATGTCTTCCACCATAATATTCTGCCTCACTTTAAAAGGCCCAGAGCAATGAAGCCAGCTGATCATGGACTAAAACCTCTGAAACCATGAGCTCAAAATAAAATTTTCTTCCTCTAAATTGTTCTGGTCAGGCATTTTGATCACAGTGACAAAATAGCCAAGATTAGAGATTATAACTTGTCCCTGGCCCTTCCTCCCCCTCCCCCTATCCCTCCATCTCTCTCTCTCTCTCTCTCTCTCTCTCTCTCTCTCTCTCTCTCTCT
>JAJEJO010001146.1:0-24956 GCA_020662805.1 Glaucomys volans | reverse complement strand
CTCTCTCTCTCTCTCTCTCTCTCTCTCTCTCTCTCTCTCTCTCTCTCCTTCTCTGCCTCCATGAAGTGAGCAGCTCTGTTACACCATGCTTTTTCTCTACCATGATGTTCTGACTCATCACAGGCCCATACCAATAGAGACAGCCAACTATGGAATGAAATGTCTAAAACTGCAAGCCAAAGTAAATTTTTTCTCTTTCAAGTTCATATTCTCAGGTATTTTGTCATAGTGACAAAAAACTGACTAATATAGACCAAACTCTTAAAGGTTTCATCACCATTCAACATCACCACTCTGGGACAAATCTTCCAAAACGTGATCTGATCTGGGATCTAGGTCTCTCTCAAAAGACCTTTGAGATGCTAATGGAGCTGATTGGAATTTAGAAAATTGCTTACTTGCTTTCTCTATCCCTACTAAACCTGAAATTCTAGATGATATTCTTGCTAAGAATATTAAGATAGGTCAGCCCCAAGACCCTTGTGGGGCATATTCAAACCATATTTAAACCATAAACAGATGGAAAACTAAATTCAAAGACATCAATATTCTTTAAGTTAATATATACATGTAATGCAGTATCCTAGATTTTTGTTTCAACTGAGGCCAAATTATCCTTAAATATAAGCAAGAAATGCTTGGAAAGAATAGTAAGAACAGACTTGTGTCATATGCTACTAGTGTCAGATAGCAATTCTAGTCAAGAGTATATGATATTAGCAGCTAAATAAATAAATAGATAGATAGATAGATAGATAGATAGATATCACCAAAAGAGAGTAGAGTTTAGCAATCAGATTGAAGTATAGATATATTTTAACTTACTGGGAAAAGGTGACATATTCAATAAATATCAATGGTGTTGGAAGAAAATTGGATGACAATAATGTGTGCATGTATGTCAATAAATTCCAGATATAGGGTAAAAAGCCAAATTATAATAATGGAAAAAAGTTTAGAATACTATCTACATAATCTCAATTGAAAGAAGCCTTCTTAAGTAAGACAGGAATCCCAGAATGATAAATAAATAGATTAGCAGATTTGACAATATGATAACATTTTAGCCTATTTTCTTTTGTTCCTTGATATATGCATTTTTTACATTCTTGAGATTATTTCACATGCCTGGTTTTCATTTGTGTTTTCTCTTCCTAAGTGTTCCCCTGTGGCATATGAAACTTCAAAAATGTAACTTCAGTGTCTCTATATGCTCTGGTTTGTACAGGTGCTATCATTTGTTTATAATTTTTAAATAAAGCTCACAATTCTTTAAAATTATATTTCAAAACTACAAAGTACATTCTGTATAACATCTTGAATATAAATTTGACACACAAGACACATTGTTTTAGTAAGTGTTTTCACTGTGACTGACGGACCCAACTAGAACAGTTGTAGAGGAGGAAAGTTTATTTGGGAGCTCACAGTTTCAGAGGTCTTAGTCCATAGAAGGCTAGCTCCATTCCTCAGGGCTCAAGGTGAGACTGATCATCACGGCAGGAGAGTGTGGCAGAGGGAAGCAGCTCACATGATGATAAGAAAACAGAGAGAGAAACTCCACTGGCCAGATATATCCCCAAGCCATGCCCCAGTTCCCACCTCCTCCAGCAACACCCTACCACTTCAGTTGCCACTCAATTAATCCCTATCAGGATTAATTCACTGATTGGGTTAAGACTCTTACAACCCAATCATTTCTCCTCTGAACTTTCTTGCATTGCCTCACTTGCAGCTTTTGGTGCACACCTCACATCCAAACTATAATATATACCATGATATTAACTCTCAGGAGGAACAATCTAGTGTATATTATAACCTAAAGCTCATGTTCATGAGTGTTTTCCAGTGGGAAAACATTTAGTAAGTTATTATCATTGTTTAGTATAAATTGGGAAGAAAATGATTCAGTCTTTTCCCTGTACGATTTATCTGGATAAATAGAAGATGGACTGGAATGAGATCCCTCCAGACTGAGTGCCAGTTATACATGTGGCAAAATTAATGTATAAAATCAACAATGTATCCAAGGGACTTTTCTTTAGTAGCACACTGAGTACTTTGATAAGATGAAAACTTTTAGGAGTCTTAGAAGGAGGACTAAAAATTTGGTTCTGCAAATTATGACAGTAATTTCAATGTTATAAAATGCTCTGAGACGGATATCTAGAAGAAAATAGGGCATCCTGTGGGCAGTCACAACTTTAGGCAATGTTGGCTACAAGTCAGCCTAGGTCCTGACCTCATGTCTTTCTAGATAGAGTTTCTGTAGGGGAATACCATTTGCATATGAATTTTTGCAAAAGCTTCACACAAGTTTCTGCAGCTGTGGGAAACTAGAATGGAATAAATACTCCTCAACTGAGCAGGGCATTGGACTTCTCCATCTTGTAGGCCACACCATACCTCAAGGGTGGTTTTCATTTCTTGGCCAGGCAAGGAAGGTCTAGAAGGTAGTTATTTCCTGATATTAGGTCAGCTCTGGTGGAAGGAAGAAGAGTAATTAATGAGGATCTGTAATCCTAATGTCAGTCAACTTTGTGAGTCAGGGATTGTTGTCCATCATAGAGCAGTGCTTCTCAAGCTTCAGTGTGCACATGAATCTCTGGGGATGTGGCTAAAATGCAGGTTCTGGCTCAGTGGGTTTGGGTGGGGCACAGGAGCTAATTCATTTTTGACTAGCTTTAGGATATGCCACTATAATTAGGTCTGAGGTGGACACTTTGAATAGCAAGGTGCAGAGAAGGAAATGAAAAGACAGGATTCATGATTTGTAGAGATGAAACTGCTATGAGTGGTTGTAACTAAAATTCAGAATTTTTTAAACTTAAAACCCCTTGTGGGAAATATGTTGGCACAGGCCAGTATGTAAAAGCCCATAAAATCAGGTAGAGACTTCGTAGGGTATAAAATAAGTGCATCAAGTACTTATTACAAGTACTTACATGTTTAGTTTTCTGAAAAAATGTAAAATTACTTTCCAGAGTGATTGTATCATTTTGCATTCCCACAAATAATGTATGAGTGATCCACTTCTCTGTATCCTTGCCAGCATTCAGTGTTGTCACTATTTTTATTTTTGCCATTCTGATAGGTGTTTAGTGATAGCTCATTTTGTTTTAATTTTCATTTCCCTGATAGCTACTGATACTGAACATCTTTTTATGTGCTTATTTGCCATCCATGTATCTTCCAGTGAAATATCTCTTCCTGCCTTTTTTGAATTGGATTTTGTTACAGTGGAGTTTTGAGAATTCTTTATGTGTTCTTAATAGTAATTTTTTGTCAGATATGAGGTTTGCAAATATTTTATACCAGTCATTAGCTGGGTTTTTTTATCCTCTTTCACAGAGAAAAACTTTTTCATTTTGAAGAGTATTAATATTTACTTTTCTGGATAATGCTTTGGGAGTCAGGTTTAAGAATGCGAGAAACATACTTACCTGTCCAAACCCAAAAAGTGGACTAAGAGGCACAATCTTGCAAGATCAGGTGTCTGGTGGGGGTACAATCAGCATTTTCTCCCTTAGGGCGCAGTCCCTCCCCCTGTCCTTCATTAGCTGAGTACTGTGGGGTACATAGTCTTCCCAAACTCCTATTGGATTATTTAAAGAAATATACTTTTAGTTGTTATCACCTCCCTTTGTTGTCTTGTGACTGGACGGCCTTTCTGGGATTGAGTGCCTTTTGACATGTGTGTAGTTGGTTGAGCTCCCTTCCTCTCACCTCCTGTTTGTCAAGGGACTGTGAACTTCTATACTCTGGTGTTTACTTCTTGCAACTTTCCCTTCTCTCTCCCCTCCAGCTGCCTTTCTTACATTCCAATTTCCCATTTAAGGCTAAATATCGTATTCTGAAAATGGACAACAGGACATTCTGTTTCTCACAAGTACAGCTCTTCCCTAACCCTCACAACATATCCCCTCTATTAATAGTCTCTCATTAATTCCTTATAACCATCCTGTTAAATAGGTACCATTGTTCCTGTTTGTAGAAGGGAAAAGTGATGCTTAAAAAGGACACTTGAGTTGAGGGGAAGAGGAGGAGGGAGTTGTCTCTGTGGGAGAGGAGATCAAGCAAAAGATGCCTTGTAAGAAGAGGACCCCTGGACATGTATGACATGAGCTGGGAGAAGTAAATGGTAGAGAGGAACATCCAGGGTTAGGGTAGCAAATGGATAATCATGGAAGGTGGGTCTCTTAAGAAACAAGAACAAGTGAGCTCTTGAGACTGCATGAGAAGAGAAAAAGATGGGAAGATTAATAGAAGCCAGTGCCCAAACCCTGGTGTCCTCTAGCTCCGTGGTTTTACAATAGGATGGCTTGTGAGATCACAAAGTGCTGAGCAGCCCTTTGCCCTCCAGAATTTCTGATTCAGTAGATCTGGGTGAAACTTGAGAACTTGCATTTCTAACAAGTCTCATGGTGATGCTGAGGCTATGGTCCAGGGATTCTACTTTAAGAACCACTGCTCAGAATTCTCACTACCATCTGGGGTGGATCATCTGGAAGTACAGGAGCTGGGGGTGATGAGAGGGGAACCTGAAGTAGGGGCATGGCTGAGACAATGACTACAGGGTACTTTACCCCTTTTAGCAGTCTTCTTGTAGAAGTATCAACAGTTCACAATACTAAAACAACAACATAAATTAAAGGTGCCAAAGTTTGATGGATGCCAAAGTGTCAGAGTAGAACGTGGGTCAGCTGCTTAGCTGCAATGTGAAATTTTCCGAGTTTAACACAGAAACAGAGAGTAGTAGACTTTTTCCATTCCTAATGTGAGGGAAAAATTCATCTTAAAATAAGGCATAATTATCACAGCATAATTTCAACCATCTTCAAATAGAAAATATCCTTAATGGAGGAAGGAGAGTTTAGGAAAAGAATAACTCTAGTTGCAGGAAGGAAGAACCATGACTGCTGTTGTGGGTATAAAGCAGGTGAAGCCGTCTGTTGAGGAACAGTAGTAGGACTTTAGGCTTGATCATCAGGGAAGGATTTCTGAGACATGTGAACTACTTCTGGAGCTTTGGGAAGCACAGGATTAATGTGATCGAAGCCAAATCTGGGATATAGCATTGGTCACATCTCATGACATTTGAGAAATGGCACCTTATTAAAGTAGGATTATTAGCTTTACTGTTCAGATTCTAGGTGAGCTACTTGTTGTTTGTCCCTGGACAGGTTACTTAATTCCTCTGTACTTGGACAGGATTATTGTGAAAGTGTAACGATAGATCATATAGAATGTAGCAAGTATGCCAAAAAACATCCTTTTCTGAGTCAAGTTCAAACACAAGACTTTTAAGTTTTACCTTCTGAACCCCAGGCAGTTCTCAGTCTGATTCTTCTCAAACCCATGTCATCTGTGGCTTGCAGAACCTAAAATCATAGACCCTGTGTCATCATGGCCCCCAGAGGCAAAGCTAAAGGAAGACCTTTGTCAAAGCCCACATGGGATTCCAGCCTAGCAATGGCCTTGGCCACATGAAAGTGAACAGATGAACAGTACAATTGGAAGTTATCCACAGTAAATAAAGACCAGTGATGGAAGATAAGAGTGAGGGAACATTACAGAGGGGATCAAAGGATGCCCTTCTGAGGAGGCAGCATCATTAAACCTGGAGGGTGAGAAAGGGCTGCCTTAGGAAGGAGGAGTCTTACTCTGAAATCCAGCCTCACCAGGACCTTCCACAGGGACCCAGAATTGGTGAAGGTCAAATGCAATGTTGAGTGTGCTCAGGCAACTGAAAACAAGTAGAAGCTAAAAGGAAAAGGGATTATCTGTTTGGGGGCTGAGGAATGGGGTTTGGAAACATGGAAGGGCAGCTGGAACTGTCTTCCTCTTGGGAAATTTAAACATGATTTTAGGAATTGTAGCTTCCCAAGGAAAAAGTAAGCAGTAGTTCCCTCTGATAAACTCAGTAAAGGATGGTGGAGCACCAGTTTCTCCCTGGACTTGCTGCCTGAGTATGAAGGCCCCTTTTGCTGAGTTCTGAGGTGCCTAGATTCCCATCCCTCCTTCCTGTTTGCCTCTCCTCACTGTTTCCTCTTAAGGGCTGCAGCCACCTGGTCTGAGGCCCTCCAACTTGGTGACTAACCCCTTTTGAGCCACAGAGGTTGCCACCTCTCGGATATCCTCTGTGTCCTTTTTTTTTTTACCTGGGTGACAGGCTCTCCTTAGATCAGCAGTTGTTGAGTGGGACCTGTCAACAGGGCACACCCCTCTGAGCTACTCAGGCACACAGCCACAGCCCTTTGCTGTAGCTTCTAGAGCTGTCTGATGGACTTTCCCATGGATATGTGTCCCTCACACCTGGATGGAGAGACAGATATGGAATATGCTGGAAAGGGATGCAGTCAGGCATGGTAGAGAGCAAGAGGGAACTGGATACTGTCAAGAGGTGAAGAAGTGGTTGTGGAGGACCGAGGCCCCAGTGCAGAGATGCTCAGACAAGAAAAGACAGTGAGGCTCTAATTCTGCTCTAGCTCAAGAAGGGCATGTGGATTTTAGACCAGAGGAAAGCAGATGAGAACTGCAAGGTATCTCCTCCTCTGTCCCTGCAGAGGGCTCCACAGATTTAGGTCCTGACCCTTATTCTTCAGGACTGGGCAACCCCCAGCGTGCAGCCATTGTGCACTTTCAAAACACTCTTCTGGTCTCAGACCTCACTGATCTCTCAGAGCACCCACTCTCTCTGTAAGGTGCTGCATGGGCATGTTAATTCTGCCTTTCCATCCTCAGTCTCTTGTGTGCTCCTCCTGTGCCTCCCTCCCTTCACTCTCTCCCACCTGCAGAATCTACACAGAATCCTTTCCGGTCCCTGTATGCATGGTGACTCCTTCATTTGCAGGCTACCAACTGTCCCATCCATGTCTTTGCATACAAGGTTCCTTCTGTGAATATTTCTCCTCCATGGGGTAGTGGATGGACAGGCCTGTTTGTCCCCTCAAGTGTCCTTTCCTCAGCTGTGCTTGTGAGAGTTACCTGAGAGAACTTATGAACACCTGCCTAGTCCAGGGCATGATGCAGTAAAGGCACTCAACAAACATCAGGCCCCTCTGTCAGCCTTTCCTTTCTTTGGGGAATTCTGAGTCAGTGTTTCAAGTGTAAGAAAGTGCCTCCTTTTCTTTTTGAGATGATTACAAAAGGAGCTGAGGTATCCCCTGTACCAGGATTGCTTCATGAAGGTACAACATAACCAACTTGCAACTAGCAGAGCTACAGGTATTGGTTCCCAGGTCTGTCTCCTGTTTCATACTGTAGGCTACTTAAAGGTAAAAACAAGTCCACTTTATTTCTGCCTCACCACCCACAAGTCCTGGCAAGGTGAGTGCTCATTAAAAGTTTTTTCTGTTGACCACAGTGAAATAGTACCTCACACCTGTTTGGATGGCTGTTACAGAAAAGAAAAAAGATAACAAGTCTTAGGATGTGGACAAAAAGGAATCCTTGTACTCCATTGGTGGGAATGTAAATTAGTTTGGTCACTATGAAAAGCAGTATGCATGTATTCCAAATATTTTTAAATAGAACTACTATATGATCCAGTGATTCCATTACTGGTGTATAGCCAAAATCAGTATATCAAAGAGACATCTGAACTCCCATGTTCACTGCAACAGTATTCACAGTGTTCAAGATGAGGAATCATTATGTCTACCAGTACCTTAATGGAAAAAGAAAGTATAGTATATGCAATAGAATGCTATCAAGTCTTGAAAACGGAGAAAAATCTTGTCATGTGAGACAATATGAATGAAGTGAGAGGACATTATGTTAAGTGAAATAAGCCAGGCACAGAAAGACAAATACAACCTGATCTCACTGATATGTGGGATAAACAAATATTGAACTCAGAAATAGAGAGTGGAGTAGTGGTTGCCTGGACTGCAAGACTGGGAAAACACTGATCAAGGAATACAAAATTTCAGTTAGGCAGGAGGAATAAACTCAAGAGCTCTATTGTACAACATAGTGACTGTGGTTAATAACAATGTATTTTACACTTGAAAATTGCTGAGAATAAATAAAGTAAACCAGCTTTTAAGATTTTTGTTGGTAAAATGATCAGCAGAGATTCCCTGGGAGTGGTGGGAAGTGGAGACACCTTGGCTTATGAAGGGCAGAGCAGTGTTAGGATAGAGGAGGACCCAGGTGGAAAAATACAGCAAGCTTGAGGAAGGATGAGGAGTGGAAGTCCAACGTCTGGGTGGTGCCCAGCTGGGGATGGGCCGAAAGGACTCCTGTGCCTGTCAATCTGTGATGCAGCTGCCCGGCACTTGCTGCTCCTGCTGGCTGTTTATGGGATGATGTCCCACCTTCCCTGAGCTTTACTTGCCAGGCGCCTGGCCAACTGCTGATGTTTTTCCAGCAGCCAGGCCTGCAAGCATGTCTGGTCTTGCTTGCAACTATATCACCACTCTGGGCCTGTAGTTTTACTTTGGAATAGTGTCACCTTATAGCTGTGAGCCCTTTGGGTTCCTAGAACATTTTCAGAAGCCTGCCTCCTTTCATTTTCACCAGACTCTTGGAACTCTTTCACCAGCACTTGGAACAACCCAAGCACTTTGGTAATGGATAGATGGATAAAGCAGAGTTGAAAAGGCTTCTCAGGGCCACATCAGGCAGAGGACAAGGCTGGTACCAATCCCAGCCCTCTGACAACTTCCCTAGACTCCTGTGGTGAAGTGGAGGGACAAGTGGGGAGCAGGCTTTAATGCTGGCATTGGGGATCTGAGTGTCCACTCTCTCCAGAGTTTCCCCACAGCGCCTGTGTTCTCGGCACTAAGCACATTGCCTGGGCCCACAATTAGGCACTAAGAAGGGCAGACCGAGTATCCTAATGGATGTCATCTGCAGGCATTCACCCACTCAATCCACCCAATGCAGGGCTAAAGGGCTATTTCATTTCAGCAGCTCTGGTCAATCTCTAAGATTAAGGAACACACAAAGTACTGGTCCTTCCTTTAATGTTGGTGGATGGCTTTTCCCTTCCCCCTTATTTTGTTTCTGATCTGAATTTGTTTTTAAAGGAGCAGCAATTTTCTTGTATTTCTTCTAGGGGGAGCTTGCATTTTGAGAAGGACTTCAGCCTTTCCAAAGCTTTACATAATTCATTTCAGACATATACTGGACTTATAATACCTTACAGTACAAAGAGAATCTCCTCTTTATTTCCAGAAGCAATTAGACTTTTCTGAATTTAAATTTCCTGAAAATTGAGCTGGAATACATTGCAAGTTTAGATTTCATTTGAGAACTGGAAATAAAACTGGATACCATCAGGCCCAAAGTGATGATGAGCACCTGGCCTGAACGTGGCTGGCATGCCTTCCTGGGTCAGTGGCAAACGGAGCGATCAGATATGAGTTAAGACCCATTTCCTAGAAACCTCTTTTCTCTTAAAGCTGTTAGGATGACTCACAAATAAAACCACTCACTATATTCCTGTTCTAATGCAAGTATATGAAGTGTGTGAATAGGGGAGTTTCCTTCATTCTTTAGACAAGCAGGCTCAGCATCCATGGAGTGCAGTACCCTGGCAGGTAGGCAGGGTGCTACGTCCAGCTTGGGAGATGCTTGCAGATAAAGATTTTCCTGGGCTGAAGGCTGTTATAAGGGAAGCCTCATGAAGAACACAGATTTGAGCTGAGTCTTGAGTAGAGCCAGGAGAGAAGCAAGCTTTTCAAAATCTCCAGGGATGAAATGTGAACAAAGAAAAGCGATCCAGGAAGTAGGAGGGAGACAGCAACTGGCCTCATAACACAGGCCTTGAACTATAAAATTCTGTACTCCGTCTCCACCGGACACTGTATTAAGCAGGTCACTCTGCAGGCTGGGAGACCTCACAGTGTTCTTGTGAGATTGAAAGAGATCATGTGGTACATTCAGCCTGGTACCTAGGGTATAATAAATGCTTAGTAAGTGAAACCCACAGTGAAAAGCAGTGATAATCCACATAAGTTTGGCTGGATTTCCACACCACCTGCTAGCACAAAACTGGACATTGAACCCAGGGCAGAAACAGCCCCCAATTCTACAATATTCTCATGGGAGTCTTTTACCCCACCCATTGCTATGAGCATAGTCAGCCCTCTGTCGTCTCCCAGCTTGAGCCCAGGTATCAGTCTCATCATGGGAAATGGACCTGGTTGGGCCTGGTTTGTGGATTCCTGTCAACCCCACTTGTCCATCTTGTCTGGGATCATAAGGTCTCAGGATTCCAGTGCCAACCTTTGCCACAGTATCTTCCTCTGGGTCTGAAGTTAGTATGTGGTTACTCCCTCATTGTCTTTAGGGCTAAGTGATGTATTGAGAAACAAAGTTGTTTGTTCAGAATCTCTGGGTGTCTTTTGTTGTTGTTGTTCCAGGGATAGAACCCGGGCCTTGGGCATGCTAGGGAAGCAGTCTACCACTGAGCTACATTCCCAGTTCCCTGTGGGTTTTATACTGACAGGTTCATTGTCCTGAGCAGTTTTTAATTGCTGTAATTTCACTACAAATTATTATTTTATTTTTAAAATTTGATACAACTAGCCCTCTTTTCTTTGCTTGACACCAGCTTGACATACCTTCCTGAGGAATTTTAGAGGGCTTATTAGCTGTGACATCATGAATTTTATCTTTTGAATATTAATAATACTATAAATTTTCCATGTTTTAATACTATCATACTACAACTTGTTTTGTCCTTTTATTTTTAACTTTTTTTTAAAAAATCAATAATCCACATAAGTACTAATCATTTTTAATGCATCACAATGATCATCATCAATAACGATTCACCTTTTAATGTTGTATTTCTTTTTTTTATTTGAGTATTTTCTGCATGAATGTTTTTAGTCTAGGGATAAGGAATTTTCTGAGCCTATGCATGTCTACATGTTCATTTCCCTTGAATTTCACTGCCCATAAAATCTTAGATTCCAAATTATGCCTACCTCCTATCCCATGGCTTTTTGGGGGGAGTTATATATTTTGTTCATTCTAATTAGTTATACATAATAGTGTGATATATTTTGAGATACATATATGGAGTACAACTTCTCATTCTTCTGGTTGTGTATGATGTAGAACTACATTGGTCATGTGTTGTAAAGTGGAACAGGAGTGTCCTGTGGGGGTGAGGAGGGTGAGTGCGACGGTGCTAACACCACGCCGGGAACTCGGGTTCTGAAGACCAGGCTCTGTTTTAATGCGGAACAAGCAAGCTTATATAGCAGATATTCACCAATTACAATTACCAACAGCCGTTAACACCCCCCTGCCATGCTCCCGATGCTTGCTCATGCTAGGCTCGTGATTGGCTCGCGATCAGACCAATTACGGGAAGAGAAAGCACCTGAGCTCTGTATCCTCAGGCACTCCTACAGTCATGTAGTCATCTGTGCACATAGTAATGTCTGATTCATTCCACTATCTTTCCTATTCCTATCCCTCCTCCCTTCCCTTCGTTCCCCCTTGTCTATTCCAAAGTACTTCTATTCTTCCCTAACCCCACCCCGCTTATTGTGAATTAGCATCCACATATCAGAGAAAACATTTGGCCTTTGTCTTTGGTGAATTGGTATATTTCACTTTGAATGATAGTCCCCTCGAGTTCTAGCCATTGCAAAGGCCATAATTTTGTTCTTCTTTGTGGTTGAGTAATATTCCATTGTGCATATGTACCACATTTTGTTTATCCATTCATCTGTTGAAGGGCATAATAGGTTGGTTCCATAGTTAACTATTGTGAATTGAGCTGCTACAAACATTGATGTAGCTGCATCACTGTAATATGCTGATTTTAAGTCCTTGGTATAGGCCAAGGAGTGGGATAGCTGGGTCAAATGGTGGTTCCTTCTGAGTTTTCTAAGGAATCTCCATACTGCTTTCCAGAGTGGCTGCACCAATTTTCAACCCCACCAGCAATGTATGAGTGTACCTTTTTCCCCTCATCCTCGCCAACACCTATTGTTGCTTGTATTCTTGATAATAGACCTTCTAATTGGGGTGAGATGATATCTTAGGGTAGTTTTTATTTGCATTTCTCTTATTACTAGAGATGTTGAACATTTTTTCATGTATGTGTTGATTGCTTGTAGATCCTCTTCTGTGAAGTGTCTGCTCATTTCCTTAGCCCATTTATTGATTGAGTTATTTGTATTCTTGGTATAAAGTTTTATGAGCTCTTTATAGATCTTGGAGATTAGTGCTCTATCTGAAGTTTGTGTGGAAAGATTTTCTCCCACTCTGTAGGCTCTCTCTTCACGTTGTTGATTGTTTCCTTTGCTGAGAAAAAGCTTTTTAGTTTGAATCTATCCCAGTTGTTGATTCCTGCTTTTATTTCTTGTACTCCGGGAGTCATGTTAAAGAAGTCTGGTCCTAAACTGACATGATGAAGATTTGGACATACTTTTTCTTCTATTAGGTGCAGGGTCCCTGGTTTAATACGTGGGTCCTTGATCCATTCTGAGTTGAGTTTTGTGCAGGGTGAGAGATAGGGCTTTAGTTTCATTTTTCTGCATGTGGATTTCCAGTTTACTCAGCACCATTTGTTGAAGAGGCTGTCTTTTCTCCATTGTATATTTTTGGCACCTTTGTCAAGTAGGAGAAAACTATTTATGTGGGTTTGTCTCTGTGTCCTCTATTCTGTACCATTGATCTACCTGTCTATTTTGGTGCCAATACCATGCCGGTTTTGTTACTATTGCTCTGTAGTCCTATCCCTATTCTTTAAGAGTGTCTTTGTTCCTGTGCCACATTGTTCTAATTCCATAACTTTGTATTTTGAAATCAGGAGATGTGAGACCTCCAACTTTGTTCTTTCTCAATATTGTTTGGCCACTGATTCTCATTGTCTTGTGTTTAGATTTTTATTTAAGAACTCAGAAGATTTATTGCCAACAAAACCATTTTGAGAGAATTAGTTAAGGAATGCTTCTAGTAAAATAAAAATTAAATAAGAGAAACAGGAGATGAAAATTATCCATGATCAATTAGTAAACCGTAAAACACAATGACATGTTACAATAATTAGTGATATAGCCATGAAACTTGAAACAATTGTTAAGAACATAGAAACATGAGAATTAAAAATAATTTGGAATTAACAAATGATTTCAACAAAATATAGTACTGGCATAGAAAGAGGAGAGGATTAGTTTCAACTAAGGTTCCCATGGACCACAATGCCAGAGCTTTTCCAAGAAGCTCAGAAGTGAGGATTGGGTTCCCTAGTTCCTTTAGGAAGCATGGTCCACTTCCCTGGAATGTCAGTTTCTTGGGGTTCTAACCCAATGCCACTTCTCTTAAATCTGCACAAAGGAGGCTTTTTAAAATGGTGCCAGAGCCGGGCGTGGTGGCGCACGCCTGTAATCCAAGCAACTTGGGAGGCTGAGTCAGGAGGATCGCGAGTTCAAAGCCAGCCTCAGCAACTTAGCGAGGCCCTAAGCAACTCAGTGAGACCTGTCTCTAAATAAAATACAAAATAGGGCTGGGGATGTGGCTCAGTGACCGAGTGTCCCTGAGTTCAATCCCTGGTTCAAAAAAAAAAAATAAAAATAAAACAAAATAAAATAAAATGGTGCCAGTACTCATTTTAAAATTCAAGGGTGGAATGGTGTGTTGAGAGTGGAATTCACCACCCATACCATTTCACATGGCATATTAGATACTTAAATTATTTTTAAGTTCAAGATATTCATATTTAATTTTTAGTGTAAAAAAATTGTCTTGATGTGGAAATTTTAAATTCTTTCTGTTCATGCCTTGTGAGTGTTCTCTAATCTTATCTTTTCCAGAGATCTTGGACTGTGCTCTCATGCCTTCCTCTGTAGCAATGATAGACCACTATCAGCAGAGAAGATGCAGAGCTGACCCAAATGCCTGACTGCCATTCACCTGCAGAGAATCCAGGTGTCTGAAAAGTAAGTCCTGGGCTCATGGGGTCCTGGTGCGAGTGCAAGAGGGGTACATGCAGTCAATGTCTCTAACAGAGCTCAGAGAGGTTCTGAGCACAGGTCGCCTGGAAATCAGGTCTAAACCCCAGTAAAGTGGACCCACTGAAGTCCACTGAGAAAGCACTAAGAGATGTATGCTTTCCACATTGCATTAGAATTCAAATTTAGGATAATAAACATTCTTAATAAGATTGTGATTTTAATGATTGGCAAGTGATTTGATTTATACCAGTGAAAAAATTTACTTTGTGATTCTCTGTTGCCATCTGTTATAACTGTGATTGATTTAAAGTAGTATAAGAGTAATAAAAGCAAAAGGAAAATACTCTATCTGAACACGCTAAATTATTTTCATGTTCAGTATTTCCTTTGAGTGCTTGTCCAAAAATATGATTTCTATCTACTCCATATGCTAACGCAGTGATCCTTTTGCCTTATGCCCCCTGCAACAAACGTTTTCGTTTACTTTTTTGCATCCTTTTTTATTATGAAAAACTTCAAATCAAGGGAAAAGTTGAAAAAAATAGAATGAAGACTCATATATTCTTTACTCAGATTTATCAATTATTTATACACATATGTACACACACACAGATTTTCAGTTTATATTTGTGAGTATGTGTGTATGTGTTCCATGTTTTGGTCAGAAACATTTGAAAGTAAACCACAGGCATCATGGCATTCTTGGACACGGATCTAAGAATATAGCCATCTTCTACAAATCCAAAATATCATTACCACTGTGGATTCTAAACTGATAAAGTAACAGTATCCAATACATTGTCCTGTTCAGATACCGTGGGTTACCCCCAAAATATTCATCCTTTCTGTCTAGCATTAAGTGTCATGCCCTGGATTTCATTATATCTTTCTAAACCAAAATCCTGCTTTCGTTTGTAATTTTGTGACAATCATATTTTTTTCCTTTTTGCTGGAAATCGAACCCAGGGCCTTGTTCATGCTAGGCAGGCACTTTATGACTGATCTACACCCCAGCTCCCAAAATATATTATTGAGGAGCAAGTTTAGGTTGTGTGTGGAGGGGGTGCTCAGGGATTGAACCTGGGGTCTCCCACATGCTAGGCAAGTGCTTTACCACTGAGCTCCACCTCCAGCCCAACATATTGAAATTTTTGAAGAATCTAAGCCACTCTTTAAAATAGAAAGTCTCACAAAATTGACTTCTCTGATAGTTTCCTCATACTTAGGTTTAGGCAAACATCCTGTCTCTTTCTCTTTACATCACATCAGTGGGCACACTCTTACTTGGCTTGTTAACTGGTGATGATAACTGGTTATTCCCTTGGCTAACATGGTTTCTACCAGAGCTCTTCTTTATAAAGTCACCTTTTTTATTTCTTGTAATTAATAAATTGATGAGGCAAACTTTGAGACCATGTGAGTATCTCTTCTGGAGCAAGTTTTCATCAAGTGTCATTAGCATCCTCTCGTGGTTATATTGTGAAATTTAACTCATTCATTAATCAGGATGTTGAACTTTCTTTCCTGTCACACAGTCCTTCATTTTTCACGTTTTCCATGCTTGTGAGATCATGACACAAGAGAATATATTGAGACAGTCAAGGACAATACTCTGAAATTAGACTGTCTAGCATGCCTCTCTTCTCTAATGCACACTAGACAGATGACCTTGAGCAGACAGTTGGCCTCATAATCCTTCAGTGTCCTTATGAAAGTCAGGAGACTTAAAGTGATCATTTCATGGGGTCACTGGTGCACGTTAGAGGCTGTGGCTGGCCCTTACTAACGACTAACTGTTAATTATTACCAGCTGCAGGAAGAATGGTCTGAGAGCCAACTGGATACTGCTTCACTGCTGAGATCTTTTATAAGAGTTTTGGAAAATAAACCTGAATGGCAGGGCAGAGGTTCCCCATGATCTAAGTGGTCACATAAGTCCCTACATTTAGAAGATTTCAGAGTAATGCAAAATCACCATGATAGGAAGCATTCATCAGAAGACAATGTCCCAATGAAATACACATTCACCATTCTGGTCATTTCTAACCCATTCCATCACCCTAACTCCTTCCTATGCTTGGGTCTCCCTGTTCTGTCACTTTTGCCTTTTAATCACCAGTAACGAACTGGTTTCTTGTTCAAATATTATTAGATTTCTTTCTGTTTAGGTTTTGTTTCTGATTTCTATGGTTTTATGTGCACTCTGTTGGCACAGAATGAATCTTCCTTGAGAATGTTTTGAAAATGTTACCAAGAAAACAGCTTGAGAATACAGGTTGGTTTAGAAGTTACCCACAAGTACAGATTAGAGTGAGTCTTTAAAACAGGATTGCCCTTGGAGAAGATGTTAGTATCTTAAAAAATCCTTCCTCAGCTTGCCTCATTTTATTCCACACTTTTCTTAAAAATAGATGAGGGCCAGGTGAGGTGGTGCATACCTGTAATCCCAGTCGCTTGGGAGGCTGAGGCAGGAAGATCACAAATCCAATGAGAGCCTCAGCAATTTAGAAAGATCCTGTCTCAAAGAGTAAAATGGGCTGGGGGTATTACTTAGTGGTTAAGCATTCCTGGGTTCAATCTCCAGTACCAAAAAAATATATAGATTAGATAGATAGATAGATAGATAGATAGATAGCTGGCTGGCTGATGGTCACAAAGAATGACTATTAGCAATGTTCATCCTGCATCCACCATGCTTTCTACTTGCTTCCTGTCAGGCTGAGCTTGTGGGGATGGCCCGGGCAGGGGTCATCTGTTCCCTGATTCCTGGGGTGGGACAATGCAACCAGCCTGTGGTTGCCAGAACAAAGGACAAGCCTTACAGAACCAGAGAGCCACAGCAGCATGCCTCCCAGGACCTCCTGCTTTCTCCTTATCAGCTATTCACATGCCAGGACTCTGCTGTTTATCCTCTTGGCCTCTTGATTCAGTCCTTGGGGACATGACTGTGCTGTCTCTATTTTTCCAGGGGCAGGCAGGAAATGTGGTCCTTGTTGAGTTGGCCTCCTGGCATGACTTTGAAGTAATATGTTCTTGCAGTCCTAGTTGCTAGTCCAAGGGCATGGGCACAGGTTTAGCTTCCCTCTTCACTCTCTGTCAGTGCATTTATAACCACTGAGCACTGGAGATTCCTTGTGGAAGACCCTTTTCCTAATCCTCAGGGATCTAAATTTATCATGGGCAGGAATAAGCCTCTGCAGAAGGTGAACCAAGGCTGACACGGGAGCTGACAGTTGGAGTGCCATGACATTTTTTTCTCTTTTAAGTGGAAAAGCCTTTAAATCCACCCTTCCTTGTACAGAGGCAGTTGCAGATGCAGGAGGGGGAGCCGTGGTCTGTCTGCACATGGCCCTGCTGCAGTCAAGTTGCTATTCCTCTGCTGTTCTGAGCTTCCTCATCCCAGGATCAAGGCTAAAAGCCTTGGCCTCTCAGCACTGGAGACCCACAGCACTGGGGACCCACAGAACTGGTGTCTATCACGAGATCGCCCAAGCTCGACTTCTGCTTACACCAGGGCCTGACTGTGAGACCAATGTAAAAGAAAAGTGGATCAGCTTTCTGTGCCTCAGTGTCCTCATCCCTGAAATGGGGATGGTGATGGGAGGCCCAACTGGGGATGAAGGAAGGGAATACATGAGAAGTTCCCATCATACCTGCTGAGAACAGAAATCTGAGTAATAATTATCCTAAGTTTGAGGGCTGGGGAGGCTCCTAGCTCAGAGTGAGTGCCCAGTGCATTTTGGCTCCCATTTCTCTTCCTGCCCTCACTGTGCCTCAGTGATCATGATGAGCAGCAATATTGTAAGGATACAGCTCAGTGCTGCTCCTGAGATCATTTTGCTGTGGGTAGGACTGTGTTCCCTCTGGGCATGCCTGAAAACTGTGATTCAGTATTTTGGGTCTTTTTCCACAGTTTTCTTGTGTCAGCATGCCCAGAATTAAGAGCCCAAGTGTCCACACAGGGCTTCCTCCGTGCCAATATTTGTCAGACACTGCAGATTTACTGAGGAATGAGACTGACCACATCTCTCCACCCCAGCAGAGTGACATGGCTGGCTAACATCTGGCCTCTTTCAAATTGACCCATATACTGTCCTTCCTGGCCTCTTGGACCCTCTCCTGGTCTTTGCAACCTGACCAGAAGCTGTTTCCCTGGGGTGCAGGAGAGCTCCAGGGACTGTAGAAGTAGCTGGCTGTGCTCCAGGACTGTCTCTCGATGCTCAAAGGATGAGGCCCCTTGTGGCCCCAGGCACTCCCTCAGCTACTCTAGGAATCCTGCGTTCCCACTTGCATATTTGTGTTGACATCTGACATTGCACATCATACATTTAAATAGAGGCAAATATTATTTTTTTTAGTGTATTATAAACAATAGCACATTAAAATAAAACTTCTATTACTTTTCAAACACATACATAGTGGAATATAAATACTTCCCTTTGTTTCATTCAAAATTCATGGCCAGGGTCTTCTTTCATCTTCAAAGTTCATACTCCTTTGTTTTTGCCATGAATTTGTGGGAATTTGAGGGGGAGGAGGAGGTTGTTTGTTTTAGTGCTAGGGATTGAGCCCAGGGCTTTGTGCATGCTAGGCAAGTGCTCTACGACTGAGTTATACCTCCAGCACTTTTCTTCTTGAATTTGAATTTCTATTCCATGTCCCTATCTCAGTCCATTTTATGTTGCAATAACAAAATACCTGAGGCTCGGAATTTTATAATGTAAAGAAGTTTATTTCATTCATGATTCTTGTGACCAGAGGATCCAAACAGTATGGTACCAGCATCCTGACTGGTGCTTCACCCCACCAGCTGTATCACAACATGACAGAGAAGCAGAAAGAGAAACAGCCATGTGCAGAAGGGACCAAGCATGTGGGGTGGACTTGCTTTATGAAAGCCTGATTTTGCAAGAACTAAGAGCAGCATGAATTCCTTCCAGGGATGTCACCCTCATGACCCATGACCCATAACCCAACTTCCTCCCACTAGCCCCACCTTTAAAGGGGACCAAGCTTCCTGCACACGAGCCTTTGGGGGATATACTCAGACCATCTCCACACCACAGCATTGTTCCAGAGAATTCTTATAATTTTGTACTTAAAGTTCACTAATAACTTCATCACATTTCTTTTATTATATGTAGATCTATAAAATTGCATGTGTATTATAAAACTTCCTTATGGACTGAATTATTGTCATACCTAATCATTAGTGTTTAATCAATCAAGACAGCATTATTACATACAAGTACACAATAATAAAGTGTTTCTCCTCTCTCTCTCTCTCTCTCTCTCTCTCTCTCTCTCTCTCTGGCAATACTGGGGTTTGAATTCAGGGTCTTGCACATGCTAGGCAAGTCCTCTACCATTGATCTATGTCCCCAGCCATTTTTTAAATATTTACTTTTGAGACAGGATCTAAGTTGCTCAGGCTGTCCTTGAACTTGTGATTCTCCTATCTCAGCCTCCCAAATAGCTGGGATTACAGGTGTGTGCCACCATGCCTGGAAGAGGGTCTCTTAATAATACGCACAAAGGGGCTTCTGAAAGGATCTGGCGTGAGGAATCTTTGGCTAGTTCCTTTGTAGGCACCCAGAGGTTTTCCATCCAAGCCTTCCCTTCTTTCCTGAAGACTGTACTATGGGTAAAGAAGGATTTTCTGGGTGGGCAGTTTCCCCTAAGATGAATTTTAGGAAAGATTTCATATGGAATTTGAGAATTTGAAATTTGATTGTTTAAAAGTCTCCCTTGCTCATGTCACCTTGAAATAACTGAATGCATTGCAAGGTGTGCTTAGGGCTCATTTGATGGCCACTGCCCTGGACTCTGCCTGCTCAGACCTAGCTCCGTCACCTGCCAAGGGCAGTGAGCCCGAGGTCATGCCAACCCCATAAACCCCCAATACTCCTCACCTCTACGACTTCCCCAGGCACCATGGAACCTTCCAGGATACGGTGGTATCCTTTGTGTGGACATCCAAGTGTCATTATGGACCGAGAGTCTTGCAAAGTTTGGAGAGGACATTTAGGTTTTGATGCTTTGAAGTATATAATAGTCACACTCTGGATCTTTCTTTCTTGGAATCAACACATGCCCCCATGATGACTACACCTTTGTGTGTGACTTCCTTCTGCAGAGCCCTGGCAAGATGCATACTACAGTGCAGGTTGGGAAAGTCCTAGTAACCAGGGCTTGGCTCAGCTTTGGTGCCTTGATACTAAGCCATGTAGAAGCGCACAGTCCCTCACGAGAGAGCATGAATGTAAGTTCACAAAAGGCTTGCGCACGTCCTCATGGCCAGTTCTTGAGTCTTCAGGGATGAAAAGAGCTTGCTCTACACATAAATATTGTGTCACCACAAATGAGTGAATGAGCTGGTAAGTTAGGATAAAGCCAGAGAATCCTGACATTGAGCCCTGAGCATCCCTGAAGGCACGTTAAGTTTTTCAAGGATATAAGCATAGGAAGCTTTTAAATGATCAACTTTCAAATTAAGGCCAGTTTCTATTGAAATCTTTGTTCAGCACTTTGCTGAATTCCCTCTGTACAATATGGGCATTCCTAGAGCATACAAAAGCTCACTTCTCAGACAAAATCATCTGTTAGCATGTGCCAAAGTTTTATTTCATTTACTCATTAATAAGGGAACCAACAAGAAGACAAATGGTCTGACTCTAAAAGCATTTATATAACAGGGATTTATAGACAGTTGGAAAAAAATACAGAAATAAGATGCTAAGTTAAGCTAACTCTAAGAGCAAGAAAAGTAATACCATATTTAAGGTTAACTTTGTTACTGGGAGGTAAAAATAAGTAAATTGTAAATTTCCGTAGGCTAACTGCTAACTTTACAGGACTATAAACATTTCACATTTTTATCAGCTGTGAATGATTAGATATTTATGATGTTTCTCAAGAGCTTCAGAATGGGATCAAGCAAGCTTATTAATTTGTGTTCTATCAGGATATAAAGAATTTAAGAAATCTCCATTTTTCCCTTTTTTTAGTTTGGAATGAATTTTTTTGAGAATTAGCTAAAAGAATGTGGCTGCTAAATTGTGAGTGATCATGTAACAGGGCTTAAGATGCCACTTTTGGGCCTACATAATGAATTTGAGCCCTGGCGTAGATATTGAAAGGGCATCTCTGGCAGGCAGCTTCTGACATGCCTCCCAAACATTCCTGCTCTCTGACATCCCATCATCTGTAGCCCCTGCCCTTGCATGGAGGCTGGGCTTAGTGACTTGCCCTGATGAATAGAATACAGAAGTGATGGGCTGTCATATCCAAGATCAGGTCAGAAAGACTGTGTCTTCCCTCTTGGTCATCATGCTCTCTCCAACTCTTCTCATATTGTCAGTTTGCTAGAGCAAGCAGTTATTTATGGTTTCTCCCATGCAAACACCCACATGGCAAAGAACTAAAGTTCTTCATTCACCAACCCTCAAAAGCAATCCTGCCAAGTTCACTCGAGAGGATCCTTCCTCAGTTGACCTTCAGATGGGGTGCAGCCCCCTTCCCCAACATTTTGATTACAGCCTTGTAAGAGACTCTGAACAGATACCCAGTTAAGCTGGACTCTTGATGTTTGCTCTACAGAAAATGAGATTATAAATATGTGTTGTTTTAGGTCTCTAAATTTGAGTGCAATTTGTTCTACATCAATAGATAGCTTACATAGCATTCATGAAATTTATGGTCTTGATTGTACTTGGATATGTGCATCTCAGCACAGTACTCATTCATCTTTTTTCTCTGTTTCTTCCATCCTCCTTCTCTCCCCACTCCTCCTCCATTCTTCATCTGTCTTTCTTGATTCTTGTTCTTTTGGGTTCCTCTTCTTTGCAGCTCTGGTCACATCCTTGGTCATTGATTAGAGAGGTTGAAACCAGAGGCAGCTTATTTGTAGAGCCAATGAGCAGTTCAGAAAGAAATAGTCCATTCCTAACCACTAGCAAGAGAATTTTCTTTGTGGAAATCAATTGCTTCAAACTTGCTGAAACTGTTTCCTCCAGGGCTGCAATGCTTCTTATTTGGTCTTGAGCCAATGCCCAGTGTTTGAATGGAATTGGTTTTCCCATTCTTTTCTCAAGGGAGTGTGGACAAATACATTTTCTGCTTAAAAATGTAGTTTCTTTCTCAGATCTCCTATTCATCAGTTTCAATACAGAAATAACCTTTTAAGAAGTATGAGTTCTTTTGATATGATATAAAAGTTACCCAAAATAAATCTTCTGAAGGAATAGAACTTCAGAGGGTTTTGTTAGATTTACAAGTTTATTAGCTTAAGAATATATTTTCAAATAAATCCATAGATAATAACATCAGTGGCCTTACCCAAACCTTTTGTTTGTGCTCACTACCAGGCACTGTGCTGTGGGATCACCACCACAACCACATTTCTTGCTATGAGTCAGCTCAGTAAGATAAGCAAGTGGAACCTGCTTCCCATCATCATTTAGGGATTTCCCCCTTCCATCCAGTGGTTCCATCATGTCCTGGGGTCTCTGACTCTTCCCAAGCCATTTAGAATGAGCTAGCAAATATGAGATCGGAGAATCAGGGCATGGTGGTGCATGCCTGTAGTCCCAGCAACTCAGGAACATCCTGGGCAACTTAACAAGGCCCTAAGAAATTTACCAAGACCCTGTCTCAAAATAAAAAATACCAAGGGCTTGGGATGTGGTTCAGTTGTTGAGTGCCCCTGGGTTCAATCCAGTATCAAAAATAAACAAACAAATAAAAGTTGAGAGAGAGAGAGACAAGAGATAAAAGAGAAGTTGGGATCCAGACAGAAGTTCAGGGCCAGGTCTCAAAATAGCCCAGATTACTTCCACATCACCTCTACTGACCTGGAACTTAGTCACATAGCCACAACCAACCTCACAAGAGTCTAGGAAGTACAATCTAGAAATTTAAAGGAAAGGGCTGTGAACTGCATCAGGCAAGGTCTTCAGCAGGCTTTCCTATCTCCAGGTTGTAAACATGACCAGTCGTACTTTTCCCTTCTGATACACTTATAATTTTACTTCTTATTTAATAGATAAGAATTTTTTTTCTTATTTAATTTCTGTGGAATTTATTGATTGTTGTTATGATATAGGGAATCCAATTGAATTTTTCCAATTAGATTGCCAGTGTATACTCCTTTCTTTTGGGATTCCCATCAATTTGGGATTCTCCACATTCGTTATTCTGTCAGTTAACAATCTCTTGGCTTTGAGTGACCAGAGAGTTGAGCACCAGGGGCTTTGTTGAATGTTAATTTTTGCATAATGGTCTTGAGTCAGTGCTGGAGCTGAGCTTGCTGCTCAGTGGTATCAGGGCAGCATCTTTGCTGTTCTCTCGATGTTCCCCTCATGGTCAGGCTGTTATAGCTCCTCATGTCACATCACTGCAAGTGGGGAAGGGGGAGAAATGATAGAATTCTATGCATGCCCCTTTTATTAGGAAAGCAAAAATATTCGCTGAAAGTAGCCTGGCAGATTACCTCTTATATTTTAGGGAATCATGGAAGGAGAACTGGCCAGATGAATACTTTTAACCAAAGCAGAGCTGACAGAGCAGAGATCAGAATCATCTTAATTTACTTAGACCAATTAAGGGGGGAATCAGCCTTTCTCCCCTCCCCCCATCACACCCACACACAGAGTCTGAGTCTGTTTCCCCTTCTCCCACCTTGTCTGTCTCTCTGTCAATGCTTTAGTAACCACTGCTTTAGTAACAGTGCTTTTGTGTTATGTGTGGAAGGACAGACTTCTGCATCCACTTTGTTATTCATATAATCTTTTGGGCTGGGGATATACCTCAATGGTAGAACACTTACCCAGCATGCACAAGACCCTGGGTTCAATCTCCAGTACTGAGAAAAAGCAACAAAAACAAAAAGCAAAACAAAACAAAAAACCTAATTACAATCTTCCAACCTGTATATTTAAGTTCTCTTTCTCAATGAAGATTTATTGTTTTCTGTGAAGGAACAAAATAAAGAGTGTCTCTCATTTTTATTGTGTTTCCCCTAGTTGGTTCGTAGAATATTCTTTTGGTATTGGCTACTATGAAATGAATCATTTATATTGTTTTTAAAGTGCTTCACTGGCTCCTGTTGGTACATAGGAAAAGTATTGATTTTTATATGTTGATCTTGTTCCAGCCATTTAAAAATTTTTACTTGTTCTAATACTTGGCCATGTACTTGTCCTGCACTTCAGTGGAAGTACTTCTAAAGTCATCATTATGAGGTCTGATCATTCCTCTAAGTTTGGAATCAATATCCTTTAGTAAATTAAAGAAAGTTCCTCCTATTCCAGGTTTATTTTGAGTTGGTATAATAAACTACTGTGGATTTGTTTGGCATTTTTTGAGAGGATCATATGGTTTTTCTCTTTGAATTTAACAGCAAATATATAATGTATGCTAATATTATATATTGCCATTAGAAATATGTTTGGCTGTTAGTAACAGAGAAAGGAAATAATAGAGGATTTGGTAAGAGAGATATTTATTTCTCTTTCACATGAGTCTGGGGTCAGGATTTTAGAGATGATTTTTGCATCTCCAGAAATTCCCATGCACTGACCTCCTTCCACCTCATAACCCCCTTTCTCAAGAACTCAAGACAAAACAGCTCCAGGGCCCTTCTTTGTCTTTTTATATCTTTTTTTACAGTTTAGATTCAATTGCTCACCTTTTAAGTTTTACATCTATGTTAAAAATGATACTTGCCTTAGATTTTGTTTTCCTCTGTGGTTTCTTTTCTAGTTTTAGCCTCTCTATCATTCTTTCACATATTCATTAGACATAAGTTCAAATGTTTGACTTAATTGGCTTGAACAAATAGGTATGTATATGAAAACTGTAATAAAATTCCAACAGTGGTTTGTCTAAGACTGGTGCACATGCTCAATGATACTAGCAGGGATGGTATTCCTACTCTATCCAACCTTTGGTGGGTTTTGTTCTCTTGTTTCATAGCCCCAAGATAGTGAATATAATTGCTGATATCATTCCTGTGCTTAAAACAGAAAA
>JAJEJO010001145.1:37500-75010 GCA_020662805.1 Glaucomys volans | reverse complement strand
TCCATTTCCCAGCCCTGTGTGTTGATTAAAACTTTCTGTACGACAAATAGTTCTACAATGAACATCTTCACACATAAATCTGTGAGGCAAACCTCTTTAGAATCTCTAGAACACATACCTGAGGTGACACACCTGATTTTAAGGGACAGGACCATTGTTTCTTTCTCAGCATAATGCAGCTCTCTTTTTTGTTTGTTTTTTTAAGTACCAGGGATTGACCCAGAGGTGCTAACCACTGAGACACATCCCCAGTCCTTTTTCACTTTTTATTTTGAGACCCTAAGGCCCTCACTAAATTTCTGAGGCTGGCTTTGAACTTGCCGTCCTCCTGTCTCAGCCTCCGGACCTGCTGGGATTGCAGGCGTGCAGCACCGGCCCAGCCTGACCACATCACCTTAGACTGTGCAGCCGGCAGGTTTCCCCATTTCATTGCCCCTGCCTCCCCCAGGCCCCAACCTTTGCAGCCCTGCGCCGCCAACAGGCTCCTCCTCGGGCAGCGCAGGACCTCAGCCCTTCCTCCATGCCTCTCAGCGGTCAGCCCCTCTCCTTCCTGGCTCTGATCAATCACCCCCACTTACCTCTCGGCCCTGCTGTCTGAACCGCACAGCCTCCAGGGCAGAGGCAGTCCACAATGCGCCCTCCTTTCTGCTGGTGTTAAGCCTCGGATCTGGAAGAGAGCAGAGGGTGTCCGCCCTCCACCAGGAGCTGCCTCCCTCTGGGAGGACTGGTGTTTTCATTGGCTGCGAGTTGCTGGGCGGCGACCTCGAGGGGAGGTTAGAATTCGGATGGAAACTCATCAGATTGCACAACTTGAGGAAAGGTGCCCGCTGCGCCCCCCACGCCCCCTTCGCTCCGCGAAGTCTGTTCACCCAGTTGAGCCTCCAGCCCGCCCGGCGTGTGGCTGGGACGCCTCCATGTTCACCTGTTATGTCGTTTACATCACAGTGGAAGTATCAGCAGAACTGCGTGGGAACGTGGGTGTTCAGTGCGTAGAGAGAGAGAAAGGGACATTACAGGGCAGTTCCCCGAGGTCGCCGCGCCGTGGGGTGCGAGGAGGAGACGCTCTAACCCGGGCCAGGGGACCGTCTGAGGGAAGGAGAGCAGACACGCAGTACCCTTTAGGTCGCCTCCAGCACGCACGGCTGGGAGCCCTTGGCAGGAAATGGTTTGCTGGTTTCTAGAGCCCGAGCTGCCAGGGCCCCGTGGTCATGCGTGGCGTCTTCCGGGAAACGCGTACCTGGGTGTCTGAGGGGCCCCACTGGCCGCAGGTCCCTGTGCTGAGCTGACTTCCCTGTGCGTCTGTTCCTCGCTCTGCCAGCAGGTGGCGCATTCTCTGAGGTCAGGTTCTGGGTGAGCTCCTGGATCAGGCTGGTCCTACCTAGGGCCTCTCTGGACACTTTATTTGGGATGTCAGTCAGGGGTCAAAGCCCCCCGCAAGCAGAGGTGACCTAGGCTGAGGGAGTCTGATGATCACAGCAGTCTGAGCTCGGCCTCTGGGGTGGAGATGACTGGCTGCAGTACCCCTCCATCCCTTCTCCTTAGACTTGGTTTTCTTGGGTACACAGTTGTGTCCTTCCCTCTTGTAGACGGGGGACGCCAGCAGAGTATGGAGCCCACCGTTTGTAGGTGGAGATTGGGGGGTGGCACTTCGCCCAGAGATCCTTTCGGAAAGGCTGGATCCGCTGGGGCGCTTCATATCTCCCTCCTGCCGCCCCCTTTCTTCTTTCTTCAGCCTGACGTGGACTTTGGTGCAGTGGGGCAGCAGCAGATGGCGCTGGGCATCGGCGACCAGTTCTGCTTCCTCAGGTGTTGAAGTTTGAACATTAGAGAAGCAGCCGAGGCAGGCATGAAGAGCTGGTTTTATTTAAAGGAAGTAAGTGACACAGGCCTCCGGGAGGGAAAGGGGGCCGTGGCTGGGGTCCTGGTACCCCAAGAAGAGAGAGCGCCGTGCCCCTCTTCTAGACTAAGGTTACCTTTGTTCTCAGTTTCTCCCCCTCTTCCCTCTCCTTCCTGCCCACATGACTAGGCCCAGAAGTTGCCGGTGGGGTGGCCAAAAGGGGGAAGCAGATGGGCAGGGGGAAGGGCCCAAAGGAGGGATCCAGGCAGGAGCAGCCCAGGGGCAATGATTAGCAGTTCCCTGCCCGCAGCCCTCTTGGAGGGTAGTACAGGCAGGTGATCTTGGTGATCCCAGCGCTCTGGAGACATTGACATTCCAATCTCCCAGGGGGGCCTCCAACTTCCTGGATCCAAACTGACCTCCATTGTCTAGATCCCACCCGATCATCTCACCACACTAACTTCCTGTCTGTAATTCTGGCTTCACAGCTGTCTTGCCACCAGGAGGAACACTTGAGGATGGAAGCCACACGCTGAGACAGGAGTGGAAACTGATGCAGGCTGGGGCATCTGAGCTGCCGGAGCAGCCCTGGACGGACACTCTTTCAATCCATTTTACGTGAAAGGAAAAAAAACCCTTGTTTTGTGTAAGGACTGGTACCTTTGGTTTCTGTTATCAGCAGAAAACCCCAGTTCCTCCCTCCTCACTGCCCCCTGCATGTGTCTCATGCTTACAGACAGCAGGGAGACCTTTCAGTGACTACCAGGAGAGCTTCCACCGAGGCTGAGCATGGACGTGTTACTGCTTGCTTATGCTATTATGACCCGTCCCCCAGTTCTTCCCATTCATCCATGAATGCTTATTTATTTATTTAAGAATTCACCGTCTGGCCTGCTGGAAGGCACATCAGTAGGAAGGAGACGTCGCCTGGAGGATCCAAGTTACTTGGACACAGAAGCAGCCTGGTGCTGAGTTCAGATAAGTACTTCCGGGCACAGCATCTCATATCTCCGCACTTCACAGCTTCAAGGAAGCGACTCTCACCCAGGGCTTTACACAAAGCCCTGGGGGGAAGGTACTGGGAGATAAGTGGATGTGAAATGAGGCAGCAGAAATCTTCATCCATCCAATGCTTTTTCACTGAGCATTACCATGTAATAGGCCTCAGGCCTGAAGTTCCAAGTTGGTGAGGAGAGGTGGTATAATGGAGTAGAGCAAAGTGTAGACCTGAAGTCAGATTGCTGTGTGACCTTGGGATGGTTACTTAACCTCCCTGTGCCTTGGTTGCCTTAGCTGTGAAATAAGGATGATAATGGTGCCTGACTTTCTGGGTTGCTATCATGAAAATGAAATGAGATAATAGAGGCAATTTTCTTACAGCAGTGCCGCACCCAGAATAAGTCATAGAATGTATGCTAAGCACAAAGTCCACTTGGTCCTTCTCAGGGTGGGGAGCTTGGGGCTTTTCCCCAAGCAAGATGCTAAAGGAACGTAAGACCTTGGCGTGGGCTTCCTCTGTTTACCTTGGGAGACCGGAAGTATGTGCAGACATGCGTAGGAAATGCGCGGGTTTGAACATATGCTGAAGAATAATTCACGATCTTTTATTCACAATTGCCCAGTGAAGAATTTTCCTAATGAAAATGCAAAATTCTGTGGAAGTGGTTAGAACAATGTGTAACCAAAAGCTGTCTTTGTCCCCGATGCCAATTCAATAAAGGGGACACTGGCTTGGGAAAAAGGAAAATGAAGGCTTATTGCTTTGCTAGCCAAGGAGCAGCACAGGGGACTCCTGTCCCAGACTGTGATTCTGCCCATCAGCAGGAGCAGGGGTGGGGTGGGGGGTGGAACTCTTCAAAGGCTCCATTCCAGGTGTGCCCTGGTAGGGGGTCGCAGGGGCCCTGATGGTGTGCTAACATTCACCTGTGGCCTGGGGATATAGCTCAGTTGGTAGAGTGCTTGCCTCAGCACAAGGCCCTGGGTTCAATCCCCAGCACCACCAAAAGAAAAAAAAAACAACCCCCCCCAAAAAACCATTCATTTGTGAATGTGGAAGGTATTCACTTCCTAGATTCCCTGGCAGATATCTCCTTCCATTGGAGCACAGATGGCTCAAGGTAATCTTGTTCCCTGCCCCCAGGTTAGGGATGGGGAGAGGGAGGAGGGGAAAGGAAAATATTTTAAAAGGAAAATATGTTCCTTTTAAAAATAAACCTCAGAGCTATGTTCAAAAGGGCAAGCGGACCAGGGTTACAAATGTACAGTGGTTTAGGTGCAGGATGTTCAAAGTAACAGTATTGGAAAGAAGCCAAAAAGAAAATCATTTCATCGTAATAGTGTTAAAGCAAAAGAAACATTTCATGGAGTGATAGAGACAGGTAGAGCAAGGTCCAATACTCAGTTGAAAACGTGTTAGAAAGTGTTGTAGCAACAGAAAACAGTAAAATGTTGTGTTCCCCAGGGAGATTCTCAAGCACCATAGGGAGAGTCAGCCCCACCCCAATCCCAAATCCCCTCCCTATAGCCCACCCCAACCCCTTCGCCTCCCTGTAGCCCCACTTTAATCCCTTCCCTCGCCCTATAAAAGTTGGCAGCTGAAGAACTACTGTGCAAATTCCCTGCACACTGCTCTTAGGTGTCAGGGTGATCTTCGCTGGCCAGCTAATATAAAGGCTTCTTTTGGCTTTACGTGATCAGCTTGGATGATTTTATTTTCTTTGGGTACAACAAAAGTATGTTTATAAATGTTGATAAAATGAATTTTTAAGGCAGGAAGTGATTATGAGAGAACAGGTGAAGGAATCTGCAAGCTGGAAGAAAACTTCAAAATCCTGGGTGACACATGATGGCAGAGGCTTACAATCGCTGGACAGAGGACTGAGGAGTCTCAGGGTGAAGTCAGAGAGCATCCATGGAGGAACCCCAGGGCAGCCCAGCCAGATCTGGAGAAGTGACTGCTCTGTGAGCTTTATTCAGTCCCCCTAGGTTTGCTGTGGGTCAAAGTGGAACCAAGTCCTCCTATGCAAAGGTAGCAGGGGTCGCCCATGCAGAGCCCTCTGGCTGCTCTTGGGCAGCCTCAGAAGCAGTTCGCAGGGGGTTCCCTCCGAAATTAGGGTGGAGGCCTCCAGCCTGGGCTTCATCAGTGGCTCCTTGATGGGCTCCCCAGGTCCCTGTTGGCTTGGGGGGTGGGGAAGTGCCCCAGGGGCCTTCCTGACAACAGGGTCACTCCTTGAACCTCCGCCCTCTGAGCCCTGGAGCACCAGGCCCTCCCCAGCACTCCCCAAGCCTCCCACTCCCGTGACACTGGCCATGGTGGATGTAAGTGCACAAAGGAGAAGGGGAGGCAGAGCTCGATGGATTCAGAGAAGCCTTTATTCCTTCACAGATTCGCGCATCATTTTGGTCCACTTTCCAGTTGGGGAAATAGCCCCCAGTCACAGGGGGCATTCTGGTTTTTTAGGGTATGAGGAGGATGTAATCATTGTGTATGTGCAGTGTCCACCATCAGGGCCAGCTGGACAGGTTAACATTACACACCGAGGGATGAGTATTCCAATCTTGCCCAATGTCATTCAGGACTAGGTTGACATGGGAAGGTCAAGGTTTAGGACCTATCATTCCATATCCACCCTTTTTCTTTAGGGTTGATTGTTTCAGGAATGCACTGGGAGAGGTTTAATGTCCCACCAATTTCTTCTTCCACTTCTGGAGCCACTGTCCATTTTCTTGGTTATTTTATAGGAATATTATTTTCCATAACCCTTCATTCCAGACTCTGAAAGGGGAGAGGGAAATGGGGCGCCGTGAAGTCAGATCTGGCTGCTTTGAGCTGAGAGGGGGTGAAGTGGGGGGTCCTCCTTTCAGAGTTCTGGAACAGATTATGGAGACCCTGGTGGGGAAAGGTGTGGGGGAGGGGGTCTTGATGATTCCGCCATTTACCAACGAGTTCTGCTTCCTCAGGTTGAAGTATAGCCCCAGAGAAGCACGCCAAGCAAGCATATTAAGCAGGCTTTATTTAAAAGTAGAAATACAAACTTCTCCCGGGTGGGAGAAGGGGGCCATGGCTGATGTTCTGGAATCCCAGAGAAGTGAGTGCACCCTACATCTTTTATAGGTTAGGGTCTTCTTTGTTCTGCCCCTTCCTCTGACCCTTATCTCTCCTTCCTGCCCATATGGTGGTGGTGACACAGCAAAAAGGTGAGATGCAAATGGCAGGGGGAAGGGCCACATGGAGATTCAGGTGGGGGCCTAGGAGGCTTTGATTAGCAACTCCCTGCCTGCAGCCTTTGGGAGGGGCAGTTAAGCAGGTCACCGTGGTGATAAAAGGGTTCTGGGAACACTGACATTTCAGCCTCCCAGGGGTGACAGCTTATACGCGTTTCTTCACCTTCCTGCTGTGGCCCTCCATGGGTTCCCAACTGAGAAGCTGCCCCTGTGCTGAGATCTCCCAGAGGAGGATAGATGCAGGAGGCCCTCCTGAGATCGGAAGGTGCACCTTCAGGCTTATGGTGCTGAAAACCCTGAGGAGCAGAGCAGAGGAACCCAAGAGAGCAGGTGGGTGGGGAGGCTTCAGGAGGAAAAGGAGAAAGGAAAAAAGTCTGCACTGCCGGGAAGGACAAGGTGCTGCTGCCCTGGGACGGGCTGGCCTGGGCTGAGTGTGAGGGGCGTCCCAGGCAAGCATCCACGGCCCTGCCAGGAAAATGAAGAAAGGCCACCAAGTCCTTTCCTGAGTGAGTCTTCAGCCTAGGACCCTGGGAATCGGGTGGCCACTCACCAGTGCAAGGCCCAGCGGTTCTCCCATCTACAGTAGAAGCGAGCAGTGAGTGCTCCCTGACCAGAGCCGCGGTCGCGTGGTGCTCTCTGGACTCTGGCTGCCTGTCCTGTCGCTCCTTGGCCCCCTCTCATCTCTCTTACCCACCTGGCTTCTCCTAAGTTCCTCACCAGGGTGTGCCAGAGGAGGGAGGGCGGAGAAATGGGCTCTTCCTTTTGCCTTCCTTGGCCCATAAAAGGGCCTTGGACTCCACTGGGAGCTCTTGACCCCTCTCCCCACGTATCTAAATTTTCTGTGCCTTGGGGCTAACAGGCACCAGCATGAAACTCTGCCAGGGTGCAGGATGTGACCCAAGACCCAAGGGGGACAGGGTGGTCCTCTTCTCTTCACCAAGGTCACAGTCCGCTCTCTCCCTGGGGGCCTGGTCCTGTTTCCTCCTCCAGGAGCTTGTGTGCAGTGTCCTGCATGCAGAGTGTGGCCAGTGCCCAGTCCTGGCTTTGTTAGCCTCCTCCGGAAGGGTCTGTTTCCCGTGATGGTTATGTCCTCTCTCCTTGCATTAGGGACTTCCAGAACTGCAAATTTCCCTGAGAGCCTTATCGGGTAGTGGGGCAGCAGGGGAGTCTAAGCTGTATTCTATGGGATGACGCCTAACGGAATCACAGTATCTGTAGTTCTGATGGCAGAGCCTGATGGTAGGAGACAGGTCACCCTGGCAGGAAGCTCCTGTGGCATTCCAGGCAAGAAATGAGGAGGGCCTGAGGTGGGACCATGGCCTCAGGACAGGGGAGTCAGGAGGGAGCTGATCACTACTATCAATAGTAGTAGGTGCTCCATTGAAGCAGCTGCTGTGCCTTGGTTTGTGCTCGGGGACCTCCCTGTGTTAGCAGCTGTCACAACAGTAGGGGCAGAGACTCCTATTTCCCACACTTTACAGATGAGGAGCCTAGGTCCAGAGTGGCTAAATAACCCACCCAAGGTCGTGCCTGCACTTACTGGCTGAGCTAGGATCGGATCGCTTTTTTAAAAATAATTAATTAATTAATTTTTATTTTAGTTAAACTGGGATCCTTGAGAGGCAGAGAGCTGGGGGTGGCCATTGGTCACGTGTGGCGGGTGAGAGAGAGCTAGAGGAGTTGGAAGTGACTGTTAGGTGATATCATGTGGTCAGACAGAGCAGGGACCATGCTGGTGGGAGGTGTGTGTGCGTGTGTGTGTGTGTGTGTGTGTGTGTGTGTGTGGGGTGCCAGACACGTTTGGTAAGCTAGCATCCACCCCTGCATCCCCCAACCAGGGTTTAGTTGTAGACACACTAACTGTGAGATGCTCTGTGGCCTCCCATAGGCCTGGAATTGAGGGAGTGGGCAGCGATGGGGCCAGCGGCCAATAGGGCCAGCTACCCTGAAAACAGGTCGACCCTCCAAGGCACGTGGGCAGTATAAAAAGAGAGCCCGAGACTGAAGCCGAGGAGATCATCAGTTACAGAGCGAGTAGAACAAGGGTTCTGAGAAGGAGCTCCCCAGGAGCAGCAGAAGGATGAGGGGGACCCTGGGCACTGGTGAGGCAGATGCCCATCAGGGAGGAGGATTCACTCAGGAAGGCCTTTGAAGAAGGGTGGAGGAGGTCTGTGCAGGACTTGGTGCTGGAGAGCCCTTGGTCCCCGCAGGGATAATGTTTGGGGCCAGGTGAAGCAGGGGCCCAGCATCCTGGCAGGCAGGTGAGGCCGTGTGTGCTCTCTTTTCTGAGACCTTGCATGTGTGGAGGTAGAGACCTAGAGAGGCAAGAGGGCATGTCCAGGACGAGGGCGAAGGACTCGCCTCAGACTGGAGAAAGGACACCTGCCCGTTGAAATCAGGAACAGCCCAGGAGGGGCAGGGCAGGTGCTGGGACAGGAAGGTGAGCTCTCCCTCCCAGAGAGGGGTGCTTTGCCACCTGGGATGGAGGAGGGACGTGGTGATGAGGAAGCTGCAGGATGCCTCCCACAGCCAGGCCCTGTGTCCTGTGCCAGGTGTTCTGCCCACGTCCCCTCATTCCAGGACATCTGCTCAGGTCAGCAGGGATACTTAACTCAATTTCTGGGTGAGCTCCCAAGAGGCGCCAGGAGCCGCCCTGGTTTGTATGAGTGAGCAGAATGAGCAGGGCTGACTGGGTGTCAGGCAGGCAGAGGAAACAGCTGCAGAAGCAGGACCCACTGTCTGGCTGAAGGGACTGAGGTGGGACCTGGCCAGCGTGGGTGGCGCATGTGGGGCAGGGTCCCTGGATGGAGCAGCAGCAGGAGGCCTGGGCAGTTCAGTGCCCACAGTGCAGGCAGAAAGGGCAGGGAAGGAAAGCTTGCCGTCTGAGACGGGTGTTTCTTCAGCTCTTTCTTTTTGTATAGAAAACCAAAATGAAGGGAACACCTGAAACTCTATCTTCACCCAGGAGCCAGCTGACTGTGCGCATTAAAGGTTGGAATCTGGGCCTGGGGTGGTAGCTCAGTGTGGGGTAGTTGCCTAGCATGTGTGAGGCACTGGGTTCGATTCTCAGCACTGCACTTAAGGAAATAAAATAAAGGTCCATCGACAACTAATACAATAAAAAATAGAAAAGGAGAAATCTGGCTGTATAGCAAGGACATTTTTTACTGTTTCACCATCACAAACAGTCGTTAGCTTGAAAACTGGAAGCACCCCTCCATCCTTGATTACAGGATGTCAGCCAGTGATCAGGAGTTTGCTCAGGTATGATTTGGTAGATGAAAATTGACATTAAAATAATTAAAAGATACTTTAAGTTCTTTACGAATTGGCGACGGGCACTGAACTCAGTTTGGACACAGGTTTAGAAAGCCTTTGGGACACCAGGGTATCATGACGTGGGGGGGAGACTCCAGACTGTGCAAGACTGAGCAAAGCCTCAGGAGAAAGGAACCGGACAAAGTCCCTATTAAACGAAGCAGGTCAAGTCTTCAAAGCAGTTCCAGTGGCTCACCTTTCACTTTCTGGCTTTTCTTGCAGCCTGAGGTGGCCCAGAGACCTCGTGAGATCCCTGGTGCTGATGGCTGGGGCTGTGCACAGCGAGGGACGCATGGGATTTACCGCGCTCTCTTTGGAGTCTTCCACGGAAGGACAGAGGTGATCAGCCTCCAGCACAGGAGCCAGGTCTGGGTGGCGAGTGCTCTCTGGGAGACTTTCTGGGGTCTGCGCACTGTGACTCCCTGAGCTGTGAGGGAGCTAGGCTCCAGGTCACAGCCAGGGTCATATCTCTGGTGTGACAGTTGGAAAGGACTGCAACCTTCAGGCCCCCTCTCTTCCTCATCCCTTTCCTCTCACGCCTGCCCCCTTCCTCCTCACACCTCCACTTCCTCCTCGCCCTACCCATCTCCTCCTCACCCTTGCTCCATCCTCCTCACCCCTGTCCCCTTCCTCCTCACCCCTGTCCCATTTCCTCCTTACCCCTGACCCTCTCCTTCTCACCCCTACCCCTCTCAGCCTCACCCCTGCCCATCCTCCTCACCCCTGCTCCATCCCCCTCATCCCTGTCCACTCCCCCCTGCCCCTGTCCCCCTTCACCCCTGCCACCCTCCCCCTCACCCCTGCCCGTCCCCTTTGCTCTCTGTGTCTCTCTGGCTTGGTCTCTGATGGCCTTCCCTTTGGTCAGACATTCTCGCTCTCTCTCCTGGTAAAGTTTCCAGGTGAAGCCGAGTGTGCCCAGCAGGAGAAGCACCAGAACATGCAAGAGCAGGTCCTGGCGGCCACGCCGGGGGAGCCCTTCAGGAAGAGAGTGTCTGGTTGGCATCTCTGAGCGTTATTCAGTGACAGGGAGGGGCCTGGCTCCCACAGTGACTCCAGCTTCGCCCTGTTGTCTCAAGATGGTGAAAAACCTTGAAAGTCATTAAAACAAACAAACACAAACCAAAAAAAGCTTCTGGGACGCAGTGTTAACTCAGGAAGGCAGAATCCGCCCCCTGGCACGTTGGACTGAAACTAGAATTCTGAGACACTGCTGGAAGTTGTTCCTTTTCCTCAAGTCATGAGGAGAGAACTCCCACCCAGAGCCACCTTCAGCAGGGAGCCCTTGAGAGACTTGCAGTTGTTGAATGAGGTACATTGATTGGAAAGGGACTGACATAGGACTTAGCCCTGAGTACTAGTGGCCTCTCCACGGCTCACCCGACAGGCGGCTCTGACCAAGACCCCCAGCCTCTGTCTCGGGTTCCCTACCCTGTCAAATGGAGGACTCCGTATCACCCGTGGAGATGGAAATGCTGATTTCGCAGTGTGTGCGTGCTGAAAGGCCTCACGGTAGCCCTAAGCTCTTACAAATGTGCCATCCAGTCAAACATCCTGAGCACTCCCTGGGCTGTTGATCCTGCCTGATCAGCAGGAAAACTGGAAGAGAACCTGACTGACAAGTAACCCATGGATGTGTTTCTTTTGAATTTTCCTTGGCACCCAACTCATGCTAATCATTTAGTAAGAATCAGAAAAATACCATTGAGCTGAAAGGAAATGAGAAGCTTAGCCCTGTTTTCCTATCAGAGAACAGACTCCAGTAATTGGAAATCCTTTTCAAGGATGTTTTGGAAATTCAGGGCCACATCATAAGCATGGAGAAAGTTACATCAATAAGGGAAAACTGCCCATCCCACTCACCCGACCCCCCCGCACAGCAGGGACTCCAGGGAAGGCACTGGGTGGGCGTTGGGGGCTCCACCTGCCACTGCCTGCTGGCAGCATTGTCCAGAGCACAGGCCTGGCTTCTGTGATGCCCATCCGTCCTGTCTGGCGCGTGGTGGAAGGTGACCACAGCTGGAGCTGTGGCTCCTCCTTGCGCTGGCTCTTACTTTGGGAGGGAGGGGTCAGAGACCTGGCTGTCCTCCACAGCTCTGCAGAAGATCAGGCTGCTCAGGATCCTCCCTGTTAACCGATTGTTTCTAACAACCAGTGAGAAAGAGGAGGTGGAGAAGGGTGGGAGCGAGGGAAGTCACAGGACTAAGCTGAGGACAGACACCCCTGCCCCTGGGAGAATCCAGAGGCTGTCGGAAACCTTCACCATCTGTCCATGGTTCGCATGTCCTCTCCAACGTATTTTCTGTGTGTGTTATCTGTGTCCCTGCTCTCAGAGGTAAGGCACAATGTGTCTGTTTTGTCCTCTGCAGAAGGCAGGGTTAGGGTTAGGGTTAGGGTTAGGCAGGGGGGATTGTCAGATTGTGGGGAGCCGTTCTTATTTAGCAGAATCAGACGAGGTTGAGCCATGTGACACAGAGGCCCAGCTTCTAGAAACTGCCAGAGGCATGTGGCGCTGTGTGGGAGTGGTTCCTTCTGGAATCACCCCTTAAGCGAATGGCTCCCCTACCTGCCCATCCCAGCAGAAGCTCCTCCTGGTCCTGGCCCCTTTCCCTGTGTGTCTATAGATAAAAGAGGGTTGGGCTGCTCCATGTTGGAAGAGGCCAGAGCTGGTGTGGCCAGACCTGTCACGCCCCCTCTCATTTAAAGTGAGTATTGGCTCTCGTGTGAATATCGAGTAGATAAGTTTTTTGGGTAACAGACAGAAGAACCACCAACGTCCTCTTGCAGTCAGCCCTTTTCTCCTGCACGTGGGACGTGGCAGAGAGGTCCCTCACCTCAGATGAAAGACAGTTTTCGTTGTCCACATGAGCGGCTATCAGAGAGACCCAGGGAGAAGCCCTGGGGTCCCTGCAGTGGAGACCCGGGTCATCCTGGTGCTGCTGCCACTGTGGGCTCCGTTCGCTTACCACGCACTGTTCCCGTCAGCCTCCGTTTTCCTCATTTCCTAGAGTGTGAGCTGCTCTTAAAAACAGAAAACCCATCACACAAAGGATTATTTTAAAGACTGAGGCCTGATCCCAGGGTTATTTTAATACATGTTTTGTTTTGGGAGTTGCTTTTTTCTGGCTTGTTCTGCATGCCCAGAGCCTGCGTTTTCCTCAGCACCCATGTAGGATTTGCCGACACCACTGGGCTCCAAAGCCTCGGCCCGTTAACGACAGTGACGTGGAGGCTGGTGGACTGAGCTGTGTGGCCGACTCCTAGACTCCTTTCTCCCCTGAGATGATCACCATCTTACACCATAAATGCAGGAGAGTGCACGTCCAGAGGTCGCCCGTCCTAATCGGCGTCAGAGGCCTGTCTTGGCCAGACTCCGATCTGAGGTGACTGCGTGTAATACCTGGCTCAGGCTCTGCTCTCTCACTTCCACTCTGAACTCACCGGCTTGTGAACGAGGTGGTGGCCCTACAGTGATGTGCAGAGCTCTCAGTAGATACATATATTAAATGCATATATTTACATTTACATGTATGTACACATTTTATATATAATCTTTATATCTATTGACATAAATATATATTTACATATTTATATACACATGTATTTACTATATATTTTCATATATGTACACATTTATACACACACACATATTATATATATTATATTGAACCCAGGAGAGCTTAACCACTGAGCCACATCCCCAGCCTTTTTTATTTTTATTTTGACACAGGGTCTTGCCAAGTTGCTGAGGCTGGCTTTGAATTTGCACTCCTCCTGCCCGTCTCCCGAGCTGCTGGGATTACAGGCATGTGTCACCATGCCTGGTGTCAGAGTACTTTTAAAACATTTTTTGTTGCGTCATAAAATGCTCTATGATTGGCACCTATTCAGATGTCTCTCATTTTGGTGGCTGGCCAATGTCTCTTCCCACACGCTGCCTGGCTGAAAAGGAGGAGGCGGCTGTGAGGCTGAAGGCCAGCCTCAGCTCCCATGTCACTGGCCTCTGAGGTCACCCATCAATAAAGAAGCAGGCCTTGAATACGCCCAGCAGCTTTCTCGCTGCTGTGGAAGCACGTAAGGGAGCAAACGCAGTGGGTGCTCCCCTGGTGCTCCCTGTTTAGGAAGATGCGCACCTGCCTGTGGCCCGCTGCCTCTGTGTGTGCTAAGATGATGCAGATGGCCACCAGGTTTCAGGAGAGGCTTCTTATTTTTCGAGCTTGGAAAGCACCATCTCCCCTTGCTCCACTCTCAAACCTCTCCCTCCATCCTTCAAACATCTTCTGAAGATATATTTTTTTAATTTTCTGGGGACTGCTACTACAGTGTGGAGTCACTATGGGCCACGGACAGGTGTCTCAGGCTCTTGCTTCAGATCTGACACAAAACGGTGTTATCTGGAGATGGGCGCTTGAGTCCCTTAACTGAGATGGGACCAGTCCCACCCTGGGCTGTTTGGTTGGACTTCACTAGATCTCCTGCCCCTCTGTCCATACTGGATCTGGGCGTCAAGAGGAGTTGGGATCAATTTAAAGCAGAGTCCCCTCCCTACTTGTTGCTACCAGACACAGAGATGGGGTGGAGGGAGGAAGAGGGGAATCAAAGCCCTTGCCCCCAGGAGCCTCTGTGCTCAGATTCATATCATGCCCTACACCCCTGACTCCCTCAGACGCTCACTGCTCTCTGTTCCTCTGATCCGATCACTTTGGGATTCTGACACTGTGCTGGCCAGGGCTTCAGTCAGGACTCTCCTTGTCTCCTGCATCCCAGACTGAGAGGAAGTCAGAGGCAGGTGGGTGAGCAGAGCCTGAACCAGGTATTACACGTAGTCATCTCAGATCGGAGTCTGGCCAAGACAGGCCTCTGAAGCATATTAGGATGGGCGACCTCTGGACATGCATGCTCCTTCTGCATTTATGGTGTAAGATGGTGATCATTTCAGGGGAGAAAGCCGAGTCTAGAAGTTGGCCACACAGCTCAGCCTCCACATTCACTTTCGTTAGCAGGCCGAGGCTTTGGAGCCCAGTGGTGTTGGCAAATCCTACACGCGTGCTGAGGAAAATGCAGCCTACGGCAATGGAGAACATGCCAGACCCCCCCCCCCAAAAAAAAAATCAGAAAAAAACAAAACAAAACATGTATTAAAATAACACTGCTGGGGCTGGGGTTGTGGCTCAGTGGCACAGCTCTTGCCTAGCATGTGTGAGACACTGGGTTCAAGTCTCAGCGCCACATATAAATAATTGAAAAAATAATAATAAAATAACACCGAGTCCCCATCACAATGCACAGTGCATCTGCCCAACACGGACTACTTCTTCAGGTCTATTGATAGTTGCAGAAAAGTGGGAATAACAGAGCAGGAGGCTTTTCTCAGGAGGAAGGTCAGATAGGACGAAGTCTGGAAAATGTGCAAGTTTCTTTCTAGAAAAGAACCTCAGTTCAGAGCAGGTAGAGTGCACGAAACTGATAAAGTGAAGCTCCTGAGTAGTTTAGACCCAGGAAAGACAGAACAACTACGAAGCCATTGACTATCAGCACCCTCGGTAAGCTTTTTGGGATACATGCTCTGCAAGCTTCTCTTTAAATCCAGAGTCTCTTTGGGGCAGCATCTAAGTCCAGTGCACACAGATGCAGGTGGTGCTGTGCGTGGGACCATGGGGCTTGGCACTGCTGTGAAGAGGGAGCTCCAGGATCAGGCCATCTGGATTCACATTTGCTCCCGCAGCCTCACTGGGCGCTTTATTCACCCTGCTTGAGTTCCCTCTGCAACATGGTTTAATGAGATGGTGACTTCTTAAGAAGTCTGTCAAGGTCACATGAGGGCACACAGCATGAAGCCTTTGAGCAGGTTCCCAGGGCCCTGATAACTTGCTGCAACTTACTGGATACAATGTTCATTTACTAAACCCTGTTCTCCCTTAGATTGCAAAGAGTTTTTTTTTTTTTTTTTTTTCTTTATTTTTTGGTGGGAGGCGTACTGGGGATTGAACTCAGGGGCACTGTGCCACTGAGCCACATCCCCAGCCCGATTTGTATTTTATTTAGAGAGAGGGTCTCACTGAGTTGCTTAGCACCTCACTTTTGCTAGCTTTAAACTCAAGATCCTCCTGCCTCTGTCCCCCACCCCAGCACCTGCTGGAAGTACAGGTGTGCGCCGATGTGCACACTGTGAAGGGTTTATTTATCTGTTGTTTTAAGAGTTTTTTCTGTTTTTGGGGGGGGGGTATTGGGGATTGAACTCAGGGGCACTCCACCACTGAGCCACATCCCCAGCCCTATTTTGTATTCTTTATGTAGAGACAGGGTCTCACTGAGTTGCTTAGGGCCTCACTAAGTTGCTGAGGCTGGCTTTGAACTCTTGATCCTCCTGCCTCAGCCTCCCAAGTGCTGGGATTACAGGGGTGTGCCACCACGCCTGGCAAGAGTTTATTCTTGATGTGCATTTTCTTCCTTCCCTCCTCCCCTCACTCCCCATTCTTCTCCAGAGCATCCCAGGCTGACCTCTGAGGCCTGTCAACTGTCCTGCAATCTGGCTTCTGGTGAGGACTGACAAGGAGTACAGGCAGCAGTGGAAGCAGAGCACCTGCCAGGCCCCTGTACCTTGGCTTTGTCCCATCTACTTTGAGAGTACTGTCCCCTTGCTCCCTCAGAAGCACAGGGATTGGTTCCTGCTGTAGTCCCAGGGCATGTCACTCTCCCTTGGTGGTGTCTCCTTTTTTTTTTTTTTTGGGAACCGGGGATTGAACTCAGGGGCACTCCACCACTGAGCTACATCCCAGCCCTATTTTGTATTTTATTAGAGACAGGGTCTCACTGAGTTGCTTAGCACCTTGCCCTTGCTGAGGCTGGCTTTGAACTCGCGATCCTCCTGCCTCAGCCTCCCAAGCCACTGGGATTATAGGCGTGCACCACCACACCCACCTTGATGGTGTCTCTTAAACCTTCTCTTGCTCTTTGCCAGTGGTTCCTCCATTAAACTGTCTTCAACCACCTTTCTAGACTGCACCCTGTCTCCTGCCAGGACTCTCATTGACTTGGTGCTTCTGTCATTCATTGGTCCATGCCTTTAAATGTCACCTCAAATTGAAACCTTCCTTGATCTCTCTAAGCAGGACAAAAATCTCTCCTCCCCACGAATGTTCAAAACCCTTTCTAAGGCGGGAGGGGGACCAAGAACTTCACTACCACCCACAGCCTCCCTGGAACCCAGGCTTCTTGAACGCAGGGCCTCAGGGACCTGGTCCGCTCTCCTCCCTTTCTCCTCATGCTTTTGCAAATGACAACCGAGGTCACGATGCTTTAATGACTTGCCCATGTTCATCACTAGTTTGTTTTGTGATTTTCAGCTAGTGATCATCTCCCTGCCCTGAGGTGCTCCTGATGACTGAGAGCCAGCCAGAGCTGGAGGATCCCTAGGGAGAAGGAGTCTGATCTCTTTGGAGGCTGGAGGTGGCAGTTTCCCTTTTGTGTTCAGGAAGAGGGACTTTGACTGCAGAGGTCCTTTTGTGCTTAGAAGATGACAGTGGCTCTGGGTGGCATGAGGGAGGGGCTACAACAGCTCAGGAGAGCCTTGGGCCTAGAAGGGATGTGCCGAGGTGGACAGGAGAGGCAGGTCTGGGAGGAGAGGGGACCAGGTGGATGGGAGAGGCAGGTCTGGGGAGGAGCGGGGACAGGGAGAGGCTGAGCTGCCTTCTCGGTTCTGGGTGCTGTGGCGCTCCTTAAGCTCTATCGCTGGTCTGCTTCCAAAGGACATCCAGCCTCCACTCTGCCTCCTCCTCTAAGCTCTGAATTCTGAGAGTCAGTAGAGGGCAGGAAACAGGGCCAGGTGCACAGGATGGCCACACAGGGCCAGGCACTCAGATTCTGCTGGGCTTGATGCCCTCTCCTGTCATCTTTAATTTCTTCACAATTTTGTCTCCAAGCCTGTGTTTTGTCAGTGAAGTCCAGGGGGCCATGGAGCCTGCTCCTGAGGAGAGGGGCCTTCCCAGCATGGGAGTGGCCTGAGCACAGGATCCTGTGGGACTCAGAGAAGGTCAAGGTGTCTGACTGGGGGGGGGGGGTGCTGACTCCCCTTGACCAACCCTTGCTTCAGTTGCAGAAAGAAGTCAGCGGAGTTCCAGGAAGTTGGTTCCTAGTCCCTGCTGTCGCCCCCTGTCCAGGGCCTTGCATTCCTCAGGCTTGCCTACCCAAAAACATTGAAGGGCAAATTGCAGAAATGAATGACTCACAGGCTTTAGATTTCACACCACCCTGAGCAGTGACGTGATTCTCTGCTGTCCCCCGGGGGGCGGGGGCCATGCCTTGCTCAGTGTTTCCATGCCAGGTGTGCCACCCGCACGTCAGGGCACGTCCTGGCTGTCTGCTGTCGGATGGGCCATCTCAGAATCGCAGAATGAGTGTGTGTCAAGAAGTGAAGTCCCAGCTGAGCTAGGTGGGTGCAGCATTTCCACGGTTCTGGTTAGAACAGCGTACGTATGAACAAACTGAAATGCGAATGGTATAATGACAGAGAGAGGCTGTGTGGAAAAGAAAGAAGCTTGGTATTTTCATATTTTCATACAACTTCTTCCTGCCTTTTGATCAGGGACCTTTTTTCATTCTGCACTGAGCCTCCTAAGGAGGCAGTGGCCCTGGTTGGGCGTGGCATTTGCTGGAGGAGGAGTGAAGAGAAGGAGTTTTCCAGTGTGGTTCTGTGATCATCTGGGGATGACAGGTGCCCTGCTGAGACAGGGGAGCCAGAGGAGGTCGTGAACAGCCCAGGACCTGTGGCTTTTGAGATGCCTGTGAGACTCTCAGCAGCACAGAGAATCAGGTGGTTGGAGAAGCTGGACTGGTGCTTGTGAGAGGACTTTCATAGAGGGAGTGGCAGGCTTGTGCAAATGGCCAGAGCATTCAGGAACACAGAGAGGCTGAGGAGCTCAGGAATAGTGAGGAGGGCGCATTTGATAGATGGAGGGAGCCTTGCACATGACACTCCAGGTGCAAGGAGCCACACTTCCTTATGTTTAAAAGGAAAATTAAATGCTGTTCTTGGATTCCACTTGGCAGCATGGCCAGATGTCCTCTGGCCAGTCCTTTTGCATATGGCTCCACACGTCCCTGCTGAGTGGAGCCACGGTCTCCAGACTCACACGGTTTGCAAATGCCCAGGAACGGCTGCACTGGTGTCATGCCCTGAGCTAAGAGGAAAAGATCCAAACAGGAAGTGTGCTGCCCACCCCTTTGCTACCTGTCCCTCCTCTGAGAAGGACACTTAGTGATACAAATAAAACTTAAGCTGGAGGCCCTTCCCTGGGCCTATACTTAATTCATATGCATCATTTTGTATTTTTCCTTAAAGAGGGCCCTGAAATGATATAAGCTTCAGCCCCTGTAAGACACTCTGCGCCCCCCACCCCACCCACAAAGGCTGCATAACACACACAGCAAACCCAGGCAAGCTAATGCGCTGCTGGGCTCTAGCCTGTCCTCACTAAAATGTGGATGCTACTCGATTCCTGTGAGGCTGCTGTCATTTGCTACATTGCCCAGCTTGGTCGTGAATTTGTGGGCTCAAGTGATCCTTCCAACTCAGCCTCCCAAGTAGCAGGGTCTGCGGGACTGTAGCACCACACCAGTCCGTCCTTTATTGAACAAGCAAGTGTGCATACAGCTCAGAGGATTTCCAGCTTTTATGACAAATATATTCCAAACTTTCAGTGACTGAACCGCCATCCACTGACGTTTGCTCGCATACCTGTCGGGGCACTTCTTCCCTCTGGGCTGGCAGGCTTCATTGGCGTGACTGCTTTCTGCAGGGTGGTTCTCTGGGTGGCCTTGGACTGACCCAGCTGGCCCCCACTGCATGCTTGTAGTTCTCAAGAACAGTGGTAGAATGTTCTGGGAATGCAGTATGTTGGGGTAGAAAGGAAGGACCTGAAACAGCCTGGGCCTTGTTCCCAGCAGTGAAAGAAGACCTTGAGTCAGGGAGGAGCTGCCCAGGACAGCATTGGCTTGGGCCTCTCTCCCTGGAGACAGGATGTCATTCAAAGATTCAGCCCAGGGAGTCTCCGAGGTTTCTGACCCAGGATGGGCTGTCTTATGCATGAGGCGTGAGTGTGTCTAGGACCCTGGTCCCCAGGCCGGCTTTCCAGAGCCTTGGGCACCAGCCCACGACAGTCCTTTGGTCCCTTGCTGTCCTGTCTGTCAGTGCAGATCTGCTCCATTTAACCTGCTGCAGGGAGTATCGTCTCCCTGGACTCAGGTTGAGGAGCAGCGTACAGTGAAACTCCTTTGCAAACCTGTGCAGGGTGCAGGGTCTGGTCTGACTGAAGCAAGGCTTTCCAGGAAAGCAGGAGGGACAGTACCCCCCAGTAGCCAGATCAGGGCAGAGATATCAACCTGCAGTTGGGTGACTTAGAAGGAAGAATGATACGTGGGCTGTAGGTCACACCATCTGCCCTCCATGGAGGAGTGAGCAGGCCCGTGGACTGCTGCACAGGAAGGACCAGGGAACCAGGAGAGCACAGAACGTGATGCCCTGTTGGTTGGGCCCTTTGGTGCTTGCTCATCCTGGGGCCAGAGTGCTCAGGAATGTAGTCAGGTGGACTGGACGGCTCCTGCACTCAGCACATGCACATTCCTCTTGTTATTATTTCTTTCTTTTTTTTTTTTTTTTTGGTACTGGGGATTGAACCCAGGGACACTCGGCCACTGAGCCACATCCGCAGCCCTATTTTGTATTTTATTTAGAGACAGCGTCTCACTGAGTTGCTTAGGGCCCTGCTAAGCTGCTGAGGCTGGCTTTGAACTCTCGATCCTCCTGCCTCAGCCTCCCAAGTGCTGGGATTACAGGTGTGCGCCACGCGCCCAGCTTGTCATTATTTCTTAAACAATACATGAGTTAAGGGCTTTTCCAGGAAGGGAGACTCACCACGTGGAGGAGAGACCCAGGGAGGTTTGTGATGTCAGGTTGGTTGCCAACTGGAGACCCCAGTGTCTCAGCGTTAAGGGTGCAGTTAGGAATGGGACAGAGCCTCCAGGTCCCTACGGGAGGCCAGTGAGCCTGTACTTCTGTCAAGATGAAAGGGAAAGAGAGAATCCAGTTTCCTGAGGTTCTTAGGTGCTGGAGGCAGCATAACAATTTCTTCAGGTCCAGGGGAAAACGGAAACTGGTGACATTAAGAGGACTGGGGATGAACGCAGTGGCCTGTGATCTGTATTTCCCTGGGGGTGGGGCCTTTGGTCACTTCGGGTGTGGGTGACTGGTTCACACTGTGGGGTGTATTGTAGGCTTTGACACCTGGGCTGCTTGTGGCAGAGACATCACCTTGCCTGGGGGGGTGATGCCCCCTCACAGGTGAGCTTTCAGGCCGTGATGGTGGGATGTGCCTCCTCCTGCCTGTCCCCTGGCGACCAGGCCCCTGTATGTTACTCATCCAAAGCCATATACTGCTACTAATGGAGAACAGGACAGGAGTTAAATCAAGACTCTCTGCAGATGAAAACGTCAAGCCTCCTCTGACACAATGTACCAGCACGGGCCTTCAGAGCAGAGAAGCCAACAATGAACCGTAGCAAGTCAAATGCCAAGGTCAGCTGGACTAGAAGCCAAAAAATATGCTCCAGATACTGAAGGGTTATGGAAAATGATATTCCTGTAAGACAGCTCCCCAAGAAAAACGCGGGGACGGTGTGGCTCTGGAGGAGGGAGGGGAAACTGGAGGAACGTTGCACTCTCCCAGTGCATTCCTTCCTGATAACAGTTGCCCCTAAAGGAAAGGGGCAGATACGGAATGCCGGCCCTAAACCTTGACCTTCCCCCATGGCAGATTAGTACTAAGTGACAATGGGCAAGTGGTGGAGACTGTTTCTGCCATGCTGCTTGGGGAAGGGCTCGGCAAGGCCACCATTCCAGGAAATTGTCACTGTCATTTCTCCTGGGAATTGGGTGTTTTCTTATAATTGTTATATTTATAACTATGCAGCTAATGTTGTTGTGATTAATATCTAACCTCAATGAGTCTGCAGAGCTTGGGGGAGGATGAGGAAAGCTTTTAAAAAATGTACCAATATCACACATAATCAGTCTGAAAGTACAGAGTTTGAGGAGTTCTTCAAAAAACTCCAGTTACAGGCATTGCTTGCTCCTATGCTGACCACGCCTGCCCCAGTTAATGCTTTACCAGTGAAACAGCCAGGCTTGGACATCAAGGGCCACCCTGGAAATGCAGGCAAAAAAAAAACAAAGAAAGAGCATACGCAAACAACTAGAAAAATATTAAGCCCTCATTGCATGTTAACTGGTTATGAGTAGTTTATGCTGGTTACGTCTCACATATGTATTACACTAGGTAGAGGTAGGTATGTTTATCAATAACAAAGAATATTAGGATTAAAATTAAGCACTCACACTGATTGTTTGGCAGTAAATAACCTAACTTAGTTTTAAGTGAGCTTGTTCAGGTAATAGAGTAGACCTTTAAGGCTAAATCAAATAAAGAACATAATAATATGAGCTAAAGATTAAGTCATGTTTTGCTTAGCAGTTTGGTCAAATTAGCTTAAAACAAAATAGAGTCATTATGCTGACAATAGGTCTGACACTGTTGTACCCAAAGAAAATAAAATCATCCAAGCCGATCACGTAAAGCCAAAAGAAGCCTTTATTTTAGCTGGCCAGCGACGACCTCCCTTACTCCTAAAAGCTGGGTTCCGGGGGATCGCGGGTTAATTGTGTCATTGCCAACTTTTATAGGGCTGGTGAGGGGATTAGGGCAGGGCTATGGGGCGCGGGAGGGTTTAGGGTTGGGCTGTAGGGAGGGGGGGTTAGGGTGGGGCTGACTCTCTCTCTGGACTGGAGAATCTTTTTGGGAAGTATAACAACACCACAGGGCAAATAAAGGCCAGTAGGATGAAAAGAGGAAAATATCTTTCACCGTAATATGCTTAAAGGAAATTGTGGTCAATGACAAATCTTGTGGTGATTTCTCTATAGTTTGTACCTTGTTTAATCTGCTTCACTTAATTCTATAAAAGAAGAGCTAAAATAAATCTGAGCAGCCCTTGCCTCAAGTTGCTCCAGGGGTTCGTGTGGCTCCTCTGTGCCGACTCCACCCATCCATTGGGGACCCTCCCAGTTGCTGGGGCTGGTTCTCATCTAGTGGCACCCAATGTGGGGCCTGAAGGTAAGCATATTTTCGGGGTGGATAGGATTTCTCCTGAGGGTTCTATAGGCCTCCCAGAAGGGAGAGACTTAATCTGGGGAAGGATGGGAAACTAAGTCAGAACTTCTGAGAAGAAACAAGCCACACTGAGTGTAAAGAAAGAGTACTCTTTATAGATAGAACTAAGTATGTGCTGCAGAAAAAGCGTGTAGCCGTAACTACTCCCCAGTTACAGAAATTCCTTCACTTTGTACCAACGTGTTCACCCTGGTTTCCAAAAGAGGGGACTCTAGACCTACTAACTTGGGGGAAAGGTTGGAAAACAGATGAAAGTTTACTATTCTCATCGTGGTCCTGAAAACGTGCCAGTAGATGCTTTTTCTTTATGGAAGCTTATAAGGGATGTTTTGGACCCACAAGAAGAGATTAGTAACTTTAATAAGAGAATCAACAGTTCCACTTTGGAACTCACTGAACAGACTCCTCTTGTGGAAAACAAGAGAGATGATGAAGCCTTTTCTGTAAAAGATAAGGATGAGGAGGATTTGGAGGAAGCAGCCGCTGCTTATCTTGTGAAGATTTAGTGGCACCTATTACTGAAAGACCCTCAGTCTCCCTGTCCAAGGAAGATCACACAAAGACACTGCTGGCTGCAAAAGCAGGAGGTGTTTATTGGTACACAGGCGCCTGCGGGTGCTCAGCGAGACCTCAGCCGGAGCTTCGGTGAACTGGCACACCGGGCTTTGGGGTACAGGGTTTTTATAGGGTAAAGGGGCAGGTTTCGCGCGCGCGGTACGCAACAGGTATTTTATTGGCTAATTTGAATCCAGCACATAGGTCACCTAAAGGGTGGGGTTGTTTCTCGCTGCTTGTTCAGGCATGCCCTGGACTTGTTCAGGCAGCCCTGGGACCCGATGATCTGTGCTTTCCTAACCGCCCTGTTCTTTCTCAACCTGTTTATCAGTTAAACGACCCCCGGGCAGTTCCCGAAACCAGTTCCCGAAACCTTCCTAGGGGGTTGGGTGAAGCGACCTATGTCATGGGTTTAAGACATAGAGCTGGTGTCTTTCATTACAATTCAGACCCCTACACCACCCAAACATAGAGGTCACAAGTCCCCACCTCTGAGTTCAGTGGGCTTTATAGGAGCTGTTAAGGAGTCCCTTAAAGAAGGAGATCCTTCCCTCTCATACTTTCCTGTTTTCTTTGAGGATGAATTTGATGAACCTCCTCATTGGGAGTCTTTACCTTACAAAATTTTAAAGGAATTAAGAGCAGGTGTTAAGGATCATAGAGCTGCAGCACCATACCCTTTACAGTTAGTTGAAACTGTTCCTAAACAATGAATGACCCCTTATGATTGGCTTCAAACTGCTTGCTCTTGTTTACCTGGAGGACAATTCTTATTACGGAAAACTAAATATGAGGATTTGGCCAAAAAATATGCTCTACGTAATAAAAAATCTAATAAAAAATACTACTTTCTCCATGCTTTAGGAGAAGGTCCTTGGGTAGAAGCCTCAGAACAATTGAGGCTGAGTAAGGAGACCCTCATATAATGCTCTAACATAGCAGTCCAAGCTTGGAGACATTCACCCCCTGCTGATACTAAAACCACTGGCTTAAGTACAATAAAGCAAGGTCCTGAAGAACCTGATGAGGAATTTTTATCTAAATTAATGAAGGCAATTAGTAAAATAGTTTCTAATGATGACGCAGCACAGATTATTATTAAACAATTGGCATATAAAATGCTAATTTGACATGTCAGACATTATTAAGGCCAATCAGAAAAACAGGAGCCTTGAGTGATTTTGTCAAGACCTGTGCAGAAGTGACCCCTTCATACCTACAGGGTGTAACGATCGCAGCTGCATTGCAGGGACGGACTCATGTACAGTTTTTAAAGGATCATCAACAGGGAAAAAGGGTTTCTCTCACTTGTTATACTTGTGAACAGGAGGGACATACTAGGAGACAATGTCCCTCCAAACAAGGTACAAAAGTACCACAAGTTACCCAACCTATACAAAATTCCATTATTCCAAAACCCCTTTGTCCTAGATGTGAGAAGGGGTTTCATTGGGCAAAGGATTGTTGACCTAAATTTCAAAAAAATGGACAGCCACTAATTGATTACTCTTCCCTCCAGTCGGGAAACTCCCAAAGGGGCCCGCCCCAGGCCCCTCTAAAGAATCGGGGAATTTGCTTAGCCCTAAATCCATTCAAGCCCACTGAACAAGCCACCTTTATAGGGCAACCCCAGGAAGCGCAGGATCGGAGCTCTGCACCTCCACCTCAGCAACGTTAACTCCTGACACGGCTCCAATCACTGTGCCAACTGAAATTTTTGGACCCTTGCCAGAAGAAACTATGGGTATTATTTTAGGGAGAAGTTCAACTTCGTTACAAGGGATTAATGTTCTCCCTGGAGTAATTCGGGTTAGCTGGGGGAAATTAAAATCATGCTAGGTCCACCTACGAAAACAGCTTCTATATGTAAAGGACAAAGGATTGCACAATCATTACTTTTACCTTGTGTATCTTTAAACAATCAGATCCTAAAATCTCGTAGAGAACAGGGCTTTGGATCTATTAATGAAAATTTTTGGATACAAGAAATTCAAGGTTCTAGATCTATGAAAACATTAGTTTCAGGAAAGCCGATAGAGGGAGTATTGGACACAGGTGTAGATGTGTCCATGCATTGCAGCTAAGGATTGGCCTTCTAGCTGGTCTACTATGACTACAGCCTCTTCTTTAGTGGGATTAGGAACCGCCACTAATGTAGCTAAAAGTTCAGAAATTTTACACTAGAAAGATGGGGCTAATAAGGGCACTTTCATGCCGTATGTGATTGTAGATTTGCCTTTCGCAGTATGGGGGAGAGATGTCACGGAACCAATGGGGATGCTTCTATATAGCCCTGATAAACAGGTAGCTTCTCAAATGCTTCAAATGAAATATGATCCATCAAAAGATCTTGGAAAAAATCAACAAGGAATAATTAATTCCATAATATTAAAAGGCAATAAAAATAGAGAGGGCCTAGGATATTTAAATTTATTCTAGTGGCCACTGTCCCTATCATGGCTGACCCTATAGTTTGGAAATCTGATGAGCCAATATGGATAAAGAAGTGGCCCTTAACATCAGAAAAGGTACAAACAGCCACCAAGTTAGTTCAAGAACAGCTGCTTCTAGGTCATAATGAACCTTCTATTAGTCCTTGGAATACACCCATATTTATTATAAAAAAGAAATCAGTAGTCCCAGTGACTCAGGAGGCTGAGTCAGGAGGATTGCGAGTTCAAAGCCAGCCTCAGTAACTTAGCGAGGCCCTAAGGAACTCAGTGAGACCCTGTCTCTAAATAAAATACAAAATAGGGCTGGGGATGTGGCTCAGTGGTGGAGTGCCCGAGTTCAATCCCCGGACAAAAAAAAAAAAAAAAAAAAAAAAAAAAAAGGAACCAGGCAAGTGGAGACAGGATTTAAGAGCAGTAAATGTTACCATGGAAGATATGGGATCCTTATAGCCTGGATTGCCATCTTCGGTGGCTATTCCAAAAAAATCATGATATTGTGGTCGTTGATTTACAGGATTGCTTTTTCTCAATTCCCCTGGCATCACAAGGGTGTAAACGGTTTGCCTTTAGTTTGCCTAACCTTAACTGAAAAAAACCACATCAGCGATATAAATGGAAAGTTTTACCTCAAGGAATGAAAACCAGTCCTACTCTGTGCCAAAAATTTGTAGATCAAGCCCTAACTGAAATTAGACATCGTGACATAGACTCTTGCATAGCACATTACATGGGTGATGTTCTGATAGCTCATAAAGATAGGGCTTATCTCCTTGATATCTTACAATCAACCATTGATAAATTAACTGAATTTAGTCTTACTGTAGCTCCTGAAAAAATTCAAACTCAGCCTCACTTTTCTTACCTGGGGTGTGTCCTGCATATAACAAATGTATCACCTCAAACTTGCATTTTCGTACTGACAATTTCAAAACCTTAAATGATTTTCAAAAGCTATCAGGAGACATAAATTGGATTAGGCCTTATTTAAAGGTAACTACTGCAGACTTAAAACCCTTATTTGATATTCTAAAGGGTGACTCGCATCCAAATTCTCCTGACAATTGACCCCTGAAGCAACTCAAGCCTTACAGCTCATAGAAAATAGTATGTCACATAAATTTCTTAATCATGTAGTTTATACAAAACCTTGGTATTTAATTCTTCTTCCAACTCCTCACACTCCCACTGAATGTCCGTGGCACTGGAATATTGGAATGGATACTTTTGCCAGTCACTTCACAAAAGGCATGTCCTTCCTTGGTCTCATTGCTATTGTCCAAAGGACGTCGTAGAAGTAGGGAACTTTTTGGAAGAGAACCTCATTGTATCATCACTCCATATAATGGGGCTCAAACTCAGACACTCTTCGAAGGGAATATGGATTGGCAAGTAGCAATACAAGGTTACACAGGGCAAATGCTTTACCACCTACCCAATGACCCCATATTAAATGTGGTAAAATGACACCCTGTCATTTTTCCCTTAAAAATCTCTCATAAACCCCTACATCTCCCAGCTAAGATGGTCCTTACTGATGGCTCTTCCAGTGGTAAGGCAATCATTACTATTGTCATTATTATTATTTTTTTGTGTGGTGGTGGGGATTGAACCCAGGGCCTTGTGCTTATAAGGCAAGCGCTTTACCAACTGAGCTATATCCCCAGCCCAAGGCAGTCACTATTATTGAAGGAATTGTACATTCTCAAAATACCCAGGAAACCTCAGCCCAATGTGCTGAACTATTAGCAGTGATTAAAGCCTTTATTGATCTAATAGATTGTCCTTTTAATTTATGTTCTGATTCTCTTTACCTTTGTTGTCTTTTTCCAGCAATTGACACTGCGACTATAAATTCCAGTAATACACAAACTCATAATCTCTTATCTACTTTACAGCAACTTATTCATAAATGAAAGGTGCCTTTCTTTATTGGACATGTAAGAGGACATTCAAAATTGCCAGGAGAGATTAGCAAGGGTAGTGCTCTGGCTGATTTTCATACTCATGTGGTTATAGAGACTCCTATACAGTGGGCTCAGCATAGTCATTGTTTACATCATCAAAATGCCTTGGCCTTAAAAAGACAATTTCATATCACTAGGGACCAGGCTTGACAAATTGTTAAGCAATGATCCGTGTGTCCACAACATACACGCTCTTTGCTATGGGCGTTAATCCTCGTGGTTTACGTCCTAATGACTTGTGGCAAATGGACGTAACTCAGACACCTTCTTTTGGAAAGCTTTGTTTTGTTCATGTTTGTGTAGATACCTTTTCTCATGTCATAATTGCTTCTGCTAGAATAGAAGAGGCATTTAAAGATGCAATACACCATCTATTCTTTTGCTTCTCCTACTTGGGAATGCCTAAAGCATTAGAGACAGATAATGCTCCTGCTTATACTTCAAAATCCTTTTCACAATTCTGTAAAGGATTCTCTATTCATCATTCCAGTGGATTTCCTTATGATCCACAAAGACAAACAATAGAGGAAAGAGCTCATCAGACATTAAAAGTTCAAATATTAAAATTACAAGAGGAGGAGTGTTAGTTCCCCACATCATGTATTACGGCATACAATGTTAGTTCTAGAATCACTTAAATACAAATGCTGACAAGTGCATGCCTGTAGACAGCCATTGGAATAGAGACAAGTCTACTGTTAAACCCTTGGTTAGATGGAAAACCTCTTACCAGGACAATGGGAAGGACCTGATGTTTTACTCACAAACAGGAGAGGATATGTTTGTTTCTTTCCACAGAATTCTGAATCACCTTTGTGGATTCCAGACCACTGAATTCAGCCTATGTCCAAAAGACTGCGACCACCGACCACCGCCACCACCATATCAACCTACCCATCTCCCAACTCTCCCAACACCCGAGGAGGAGACCTCCAATCCAGAGACAGTTCTCCTCCCTCCCCTCCAAAGACTACCTCTGACTTCACCTCCACCACGCTTTGCAGCAACCACAAGGAGGAGCAACCTACCAACCTGGGGACAAGTTAAAGCTTTAACATCTGCAGCACACCATATTGTGCTCTATCAGGGCATGCAGACAACTCCTGAAAACATGTTTGTTACTATGATTGCAGTTCTTTCTTGCCAGATAATATTGGTTTCAGGCTCAGAACATTGGACATATTTCCCAGATCCTCCTCTATTACACCCTGCTCCCTGGGGAAAGCCAAATATTAAGATATTTACTAATAACACATCTTTGTTAGGAGGGGAAGATGACTCATTTATTTTACATAAAAGTGTTCATGACTTTTCTTATTGTGCTCACGTTGACAAACCTCCCATGTGCTTCTCCTGGGAAACATACACTACTCCCCGATGCATACCATTAAATTATAGAGCATTAATGGCGGACTCCCCACAATATGCTCCATCTAAACAGTATTTATGGACATTAACACTATTTACCTTAGGGGTCTATGATTATTCTGATAAGGTCCATAAACAGGAACTCAAAACTTCTTTTCCCAGGTGTGAATCCTTGGCTATAAACCCTGACACATTTTGGGAAAATGTAGATTTTAGACATGAACACCCTAAATGGCATAGTTGCACTTTTTTTTTTTTTTTAAAAAAAAAGGCTTTGTGTTTTCTCCAAACAACTCATCATTTAAAATTTATGATCATTCTTTGTCTAGTCCAAAATATGATTACTGACAATTTCTTAAACAGAAGGATCAAAAAGCCAAAGTTTAGTTGGAATGATACCATAATTCTTTCCCCAGAGCCCATAAATCAGTGGTTTACACCAGGATAGGTGACCCCTATTTTTATTACACAAAAGCCTCCCACCAGTTATCCAGATGTCCTTTGCCTTTTGGCCTCCGTGGGAATGATTTTCATACGAAGACCTAATTCTCCTTTAGAGACACATGTAACTACTGCTTGATTAGCACACCCTATGCCTTACTAGTTAAACATAAGGATAATTACCTAAATATTACACAAAAATCTAATGAAACTTATAAAATTGTATGTAAGGGGTGTATTTTGTATAATTACATTGATTCCTCTTTAGGATTGGGCACATTAATAATTGTTTATCAGCCAACTTACGTGATGCTACCTGTTAACTTACAGATCCTTGGTATGATGGTCCAGGGATTCAAGTATTAGAAACAGTTGTAGTTCTCTTGATAGACCTAAGAGATTTGGGCAGCCCTTATTCTAGGAATCACAGCTTTAACAGGAATACTTGGCTCTATTGCTGTCTCAACAACTGCCATAGTGCAGGAAATACATTCTGCTCTCATATTAACCGAATGTCACAGAATGTCTCCTTGGCTTTGGCCACTCAGGAACTAACAGACAAAAAAATTAGGAACTAGAATTAATACCTTAGAAAAAACCTTGCTATAGATAGGTAATCAAATACAAATCTTAAAAACCAGATAAACTACCTGTTGTCCTTCCAAATATAAGTGGGTCTGTGTGACTCCCTGTCCTTACAATACTACAGTTGTGTCCAGGCAACAGACTCAGCTTCATCTAAAGGGAATCTGGAATAAGACAGATATTGCTCCTGACATTCACTCTTACAGGAGGAGATTAGGGCTTTTAGTCAAGCTCACCTTACTATCCTGGAAACATCTGATGCAGCCTCGACATTTTATCATTCATTTACTATTTTTGTTAGTGGGAAAACATGGACTTCTTTTCTCATTAATTTGGGAATAAGTCTCCTAATAATTCTTATTCTTTCATGTTTTCCAGTCATCTTCTGGCTGATTTTCTGCAATATCAAGACCATTGAACTAGAACTCAAAACTCTTCTTTTGAAATATAAAAGAACGGGGCATGGAGGCGCTCGCCTGTAATTCCAGCACTTGGGAGGTGAGTTCAAAGCCAGCTTCAGCAACTTAGCGAGGCCCTAAGCAACTCAGTGACACCCTGTCTCTAAATAAAATACAAAACAGGGCTGGGGATGTGGCTCAGTGGTGGAGTGTCCCTGGGTTCAATCCCCAGTACCAAAAAATAAATAAATAAAATAACATAAAATATAAAAGAGGGGGAGATGGTGGGGACCATTTCCACCATGCTGCTTGACAAGGTCAGAGCTTGGGGAAGGGCTTGGCAAGGCCACCATTCCAGGAAATTGCCACTGTCATTTCTCCTGGGAATTGGGTGTTTTCTTGTAATTGTCATACTTACAACTATACAACTAATGCTTGTTGTGATAAAAATTTAACCTCAGTGAATCTGCGGAGCTTGGGGGAGAATGAGGAATGCTTTAAAAAAAAATGTACCAATATCACACATAATAAGTCTGAAAGTACAGAGTTTGAGGAGTTCTTCAAAAACTACAGTTACAGGCATTGCTTGCTCCTACCCCAGTTAATGCTTTTCCAGTAAAACAGCCAGGCTGGGACATCAAGGTCCACCCTGGAAATGCAGGACAAAAAGAACAAACAAACAGCATATGCAAACAAGTAGAAAAATATTAAGCCTTCATTGCATGTTAACTGGTTATGAGTAGTTTATGCTGGTTAGGCCTCACATATGTATTACACTAGGTAGAGGACAAATCAATAACATAAAGAATTTTTGGATAAAAATTAAGCACTCACACTGATTATTTGGCAGTAAATAACCTAACTTAGTTTTAACCCTGCATGTTTAGGTAATAGAGTAGACCTTTAAGGCTAAATCAAATCAAAAACATAATAATATGAACTAGAGAGTAAGTGCACGTTTTGCTTAGCAGTTTGATCAAAACAAAATAGCTTAAAACAAAATAGAGTCATTACGCTGACAATAGGTCTGACACCAAAGGGCAAATAAAGGCCAGTAGGATGAGAAGAGAAAAATGTCTTTCACCGTAATATGCTTAAAGGAAATTGTGGTCAATGACAAATCTTGTGGGGATTTCTCTATAGTTTGTACTTTGTTTAACCTGCTTTACTTAATTCTATAAAAGAAGAGCTAAAATAAATCTGAGCAGCCCTTGCCTCAAGTTGCTCCAGGGGTTCCTGTGGCTCCTCTGTGCCGACTCCACCCATCCTTCTGGGGATCCTGCGAGTTGCTGGGGCTGGCTCCTGGCAGGCAAGATTTGAACACTCATCCCTTGGGATTTAACCTGTACAACTAGCCCCTGACAGTCAAAACTGCACATGCACGGTGTCCAATGATGACCTCATCCTCATTGTACCCTATAAAACCAGAATCCCCTCTGCAACTGACGGCCATTTTCCCATCTGGAAAGTGAGCCCCAAGAGCGCCTGAGTCCACAAAGGAATAAAGGCTTCTCTGAATCCATTGAGGTCTGCTTCCCATCCTTTTGTGCTTACAGATAGAGTCAAGCAAGAGTTTTAACTCTGGCTGATAAAAGGTAGACCCATCAAGAGACCTGGCAGCTGTCCCATCTGTGTGTTCTCTTGAATTCCTTGGTCAAGGTGACCAGCAAAGCCAGCAGTCTTGAATGGCACCCTTTAGGCACTAGCATGACCCAGACACTGCCTCTGAAGCCTTGAGAGCCTGCTGGTTGGAATTTCATGCCTGTCAGTGGAGGTTGGCAATAGAAAGTGCCACCAGGGAGCATCAGCCTTTCAGAATTTGGACACTTAAGCAGCCTGAGAGACACTTCACATAGTAACTCTTTACATGTCCGACATATACCCAGTCCAGAGGGGGGCAAAAAAATTAAACATAATCCTTTCCACTGATCAGAAGAATTACTTTGGGTAGGTCTGAGATTCCTCATTTTGTGGATCTGATCATCTAAGCATGAAAGTGTTCAAATCAGGATTAACTCACTGATGATCTGGATGGAGTGTAGCCTCAGGGGTAAGACAATCTTTCACTGGAAAAGATGCTTCCAATAGGCTTCCTACTGCCCAAGTTTTGCTGAATGAGTCAGATAGCTGTTTATCTCACTCCTTTTATTCCACAAGTGGAAATAAAAGTTTCAGATGCAATGAAAAAGAAGTAGGGCAAACAAGCTTTTAGCCAAGGGTAAATCATGATTCTGTCTCTCTCTGTGTCCCTCTCTCCAACCAGGGGTTTGCTGTCCACACCCTGCCTTTCAGGCTCTAGCTTTTCCTTCGAGGGTGCAAATGTGAAATACATAAAGGCCTTGCTTTGCAGAGCTTGTCTGATAAGGGACAGGGTTAAAAAGTCCACAGGCCTTGGACATCTGAAATGGAGCCCCAAGAGAGACTAACCTGCCTACTAAGAGGAAACTGGATATCACAAAGCTGAACTTCTCAAATTCCACAACTGGCCTCAAGCACAGCCCCTATTAGAGGCAAACACAGGTGGAGCTTAAGGTTGGTGCTGGGCTAGGTGGACACTGAGGATTCCAGGGCTCTGCCTTCCTCCCCTGCTGAAGATGACCAGTTGACTACTGGGATACCCCATGGCTGAATTGCCGTACGCCCTGACCTTGGTGCTGTGCTGGAGCAGATTCACTGGCTTCTGGGAACCAGTCCTGCACCTCTCTCTCCAACTCAGTGTTCAGTGATAGTGACTTAGATCTGTAGCTCAACTCAGCCATGGTGGGAGGATTTCCACTATGGAAATGGATAAGCACTATAGCAGGGTAGTATTTTTCCTGGAGAGGTGGTTACTAAGCTTTTACTAGCACACTGCTGCCTGGGAATGACCAGGACAGTAAGTCACCTAGTGGAAATGAACTGCAGGTAAGAAAAATATGCACTTGGCTGACATTGGAAGGAGTCGGAAAGTCAGGCTAAAATAAGGTCACATCTAGAATGAGGTTCACAGGAACATGAAATTTTCAGGGTAGTTTTGCTTTTGCAAAAGAATACTATCCATTTGTATGTTTTACTCAACTTGGATTTTTAGCAAGAGGAAGTAAAGTGCAGAAGAGATCCTTAATAAGTTTGCTAGATAATCATGCAGTATTAAGTAAGATAGTAATTTTTGGAAATTTGGAAAAGTCATGTATTCTCTACTATATGTGTAACATGTGGGTACTAATGATTCTAGTTACCTTGTCACCTGGTGCTTTATGAGAATGACATAGTTCTGAAATTTAATTAAAGTTGAGAACACTAAAACAGGAGACAAGTGAGCCTTTTTGTATTAGGAGTGTATTAGTGATACCACTTGCTGTAACACAAAAACCCATAAGTTTCAATTTTTCACCCTAATAAATACTGTTTCCCCGATTCAGGCAACATCTCATGCAGACTTTCTTTTTCTCTTCCCAGGAGGTACCAAGAGTCATCGCATGACTCAGGCATGTAGGACCATGGTGTCCTCTGCTGGATCTTCAGTGTTTGACAGAAAAGGAAAGAAAGGAGTCTTCATGGGACATTTTCCTAGACTAAGCCTAAAACAAATAATCCCTCCAGACCAATGTAGAAGTCAGGACATAATTTCTGACAGAGCTTTATCAAATTTATATGTGAATAAGGTGACACAAAAGTGAGTACAAAGTCTGGGAAGAATGCTCACAAATTTACATAGTAAAGCAAGAGAAAACACAGGCGAAAATTCTCTTTTCTCCTTGAGGGACAAGTGGGTGCAACTTGCCATTGTCCTGTACATCCCATGAGGGATTCCTGAGTTAATTTTAGAGATGGGTGCTTTCCATGCCAGTGATCCCAAGGCCCATGACCTTGCATTACAATATTAAAGAGTCCTGACCTCATGTGGAGCCTATTGATTCTCAGACTCTCACATTTCTGCACCAGAAGAAGGACTGTGGGGGGAAAAATCATCTAGTACTTCTGCGGGCCCCTTTTCTGATCTCTGGTTCCTCCTTATTTTTGTCTTTCTGCCTTTCTCTTTAAATTCTTTTTCAAATTAGTTTTTCAGCTATTTTTTTCATGGTGAAAATTACACAAGATTTACTGAGTTAGCCATTTCCGGGGCAAAATTCAGCAGCACCAGGCACAGACACGTGGTTGTACAGCCGTCACCAGCACGCATCTCCGCTCTTTCATCATCCCAGACCAAAACTCTCCAGTCATTCATCAATCACTCTCCATTCTTCCCTCCCCTGGCTCCCACTGACCGATATTCCACTTAGGATGCCTGAATTTGACTCTTAGGACCCTCCCACTGGTCCATCGGCACAATATCTCCTTTTGAGTCCGGTTTGTTTCACTTAGTGTAATGTTTTCAAGGTTCGTCCTTGTTGCAGCTTGTCAGAATTTCTTTCTGTTTTAAGGCCAAATAAAATTCTCTTGTATGTATAAACCACATTTTGTTTACACTCACCACTGGACAGATATTTAGGTTGTTTCCACTTTGGCCTATGGTGAACAAGGCTGCCATAAACATTGGCAAATAAAATAACCTGTCTCTGCTTTCAGTTCTTCTGAGTGTATACTTTGAATCAATTGAGCTTAATATTTTGAGGAACTACCATACTATGTACATACTGTCATGTGATGGCGGAACCAAATGCTGAAGTTCCCACCAGCAATGCACAAGTGCTCTGTTTCTCCACAGTTTTGTCATTATTTGTCTTAAAAAAATGTAGCCATAGCCATGATGTGAATCATCTAGTTAGGTTTTAAGCACGCACAATCTCATTTGACCTATGTTTCAATCCCAAACACAAATTTGCAATGATAATGACGAGGCCCGCTGGAGCAGACTTGCAGAGGGCAGACCCACTACAGGAGTCAGAGAGGCAAGGTTGAGGGGAAGACTATTCAAGGAGAAGGAAGCAGGTAACAGGTATGTACGTGCCTGCACTCAGGTGTGCAGTCAGAGGCAGCCCCACACAAACCCAATGGTCTTGTGAACGTGGGCAGGGGCTCTCAGTGGGGAGATGCCTGACAAGAATAAAGACATTTGGAGACTCATAAAAGTGGGGTGCTCTGGGTGGATGATCGGGGCAGGAGGCAGTTTGTGACAGTGGCCAGAGAGAACCAGGCAGCTTACTCTTTTTTTTTTTTTTAATTAGTTGTTGATGAACCTTTATTTATTTGTATGTGGTGCTGAGAACTGAACCCAGTGCCTCACACATGCTAAGCAAGTGCTCTACCACTGAGCCACAACCCCAGTCCCTGGCAGCTTACTCTTGGACTTTATTTCCTTGGGTCTTGAGAACTTGACCCAAATTCTGGAATCAGCACTAGGTAGAAAGAGGAATATGGACACAAAGACAAAACCAGCCACAGGAACTCAGGCCTAAGGTCAGAAGTAGTAGTAAGGTGATTTGGTGTTAAGACCCAGGCTTTGGGGATGCTGAAAACTCTGGCCAGAGCCTCAAGATCATGGGTCTTCAACTCGGAAAGAGAAGGCTAGGTAGGCTGAAAAACAAGGAGAGGAGTGAAATCCTCCGTGTCAAGAGCTGTGAAGAGCTCCAGGAACATGTTGCTGTGAATGAACAACAATTGTATTTTTAAAATTTTATCCATACTCCTTTCTATGTTAGATACAATTATAAATAATCAAAACAAAAACAAAAACAAAAAATGAAATCAGCTGTGCTGTGCATTAACAAATACTAGATAAAACATCTGCATCAGAAAACTTCTGTGAATTAAAGTGCTTTACTGGTTGAAGTGTTTTTGCTGACTTTGTGTTTGAGTTGGTGTTAATCTCCAGATCCTTTGTGTTGTTGATGTCCTGTCTGATTTTAGCTACGCCCTCACCATTTTTGATGGTGGCCATTTTTTTTAAAACGATTTTTTGTTTTGCTTATTAAAGAAAAAAAATAACTCTAACACTTAAAATCAGCAAAATAATTTATTGTTGTTTAATAACACCAAAGTGGGAGCCAAGGGGAGAAGGTGCAACTGATTGGACGGGGATAGAGCTCAGTTGGTAAGGTGTTGCTTTGCAAGCACAAGGCCCTGGGTTCAATGCCCAGCACCGGGGGGAAAAAAAAGGCATCAACTGATGATTGTTAAGTTCTGTCACAGCCTCTGCTGAACACCTGCTAACGATGTGGGAAAAGGCATTTAAGAATTTCACCAGACTCGATAGTGGTAATTATGGTATTATTTACCGACAGCTCATCGCGTGGCAGGCACCCTTGTAAACGTATATAAACTCGTTTAAAGCACATTACAAATGCAAACTCACAACAACTCTGTGATGTCGGTACTGCTACCTCGTTTTCACTCAGTGGAAGCTCACTGTATTCTCCGGCTGCACCGGATCCGCAGGCTCATTCCTTTCTGCTGGGGTTTGCGGATCCTCCCAAAACCCCTGGTCTTTTTATCTTTTGAAAGCTGCGTTCCTTTCACCGCCAACGTCGCAGGCTCCCAATAATACCCTTCCCAGGATCCCAAATTCCTTCAAATGATGATCCCAAAGAGCTCACTTGTTAACAGGTGAATTCTCCCACTGACTGCCAAAGATGCTCTGCTGCCTGCGGAATAGACGCCCATTCTTCAACCTACTATCCCCTTACAATTCCCCGCGCTCTGGACGAGTTCTTGGGGTTTTTTAAGATTAAGAAAGGGAGACCTTAGTTTTAAGAGCAAGATGCCTCTCTCAGCAGGGGGTCACTTTTCAGAGCATCTTTTTCTATGAATTGAAAGCGCCGTTCCACTATTTGGGTTGGTCTGCCTGTGGACTCCAGGTCCAGGAAACAAATTTTGCAAGAATTCGGCTCACCTGCGGGCTTTCCCTAAGTAAGCGCTTTCACCTGCAGCCGCCCGCGCCGGAACAACCCCCGCACCCTGCACACCAAATGCCACCGCTGCTCTGGGGCCAGCGACCCAGGGTCAGCGACCTGGACTTGGACCGCGAGGTGTGGAGCCCAGGTGTGCACGCGCGCCCGCTCCGCGCAGGTTGAATTGCGCTGGAACACCGGCAAGCGTCGCCAACTGTGCGAACGATTCAGAACCTTCCTCAGCGTCCCTCCTGCGGGACGAAGGATTTCTTACGACCCCCAATCATCAAGTCATTTCGAGAATCCAAATCTAATTGTGTGGATCAGGTTAATCCGTA